>PVKS010016803.1:0-43258 GCA_004027875.1 Aplodontia rufa
ATCAGTGCCACCCTGCGGACCAAACCTTAGACCACGGTGGGCGCTTGGGGGACACACATTTAAATCATTTCCAAACCTTAGTGGGGATATTGATTGTAAAAAGTGTTTTCGTCAGTTTTGTTCACTGCTGTGATTAAAAGACTTGACAAGAACAATTGTAGGAGGAAAAGTTTATTTTAGGGGCTCAAGGTTTCAGAGGTCCTAGTTCACAGAAGGCCGGCTCCATTCTTCATGGCTTGAGGTGAGGCTGAACATCATGGTGGAAGAGTGTGGCACAGAGCAGCTCACATGAGGATCAGGAAGCAAAGAGACTCCACTCACCAGATCCAAAAGTCATGCCCCCCAATGACCCACCTCCTCCGGCCACACCGTACCAGCCTACAGTAACCACCCAATTAGTCCCTGTTAGGGATTAATTCCCTGTTTAGTTTAAGGTTGTTATAACCTGATCATTTCACCTCCCAGTTTGTTTTACATTGTCTTACATACTGACCTTCTGGGGAACACCTTTCATCCAAACCATAACAATAGGTCAAATAAGTTTGGTGAATGCAGGTTAAACCACTCAGAGCCTAAGGTATTTTTATGTGCCTTACAGAGCTCTCAAAATTCATCTGGCCAGAGAAATCTGACTGTGTGTATGTTTATATGCATGGTAATGTGCATGTTTGTGGTGTGCATGTTGCATTTGTGTTGGGTGTGTATGCTGTGTGTGTATGTCTTTTCTCTGCTTTTCCCTCTGCCTAAGCATCCTTCATCTGCTTTGGAAAGCAGTGACTTCTCCAGGTCACCTGAGGCAGCTCACAGTGTCCAAAATCAGAAGTGACAGCCCTTCCACATAGGGAGGCCAAGTCTCTCTCATTCTCAGTTCCAGATCCTCGGGAGGATCCTGGCCACAAACCACCTGAAACCCGCGGTATGAAGCCCTCTGTGAGCCAGACAGATGGCACTCCTAGAGGCATCTACTCTCATTTTAGTGAGTCTAGTTTCATTTTCAAATTCATCTAGTCTCATTTTAAAATGCTATTTATACATGTGAAGCAGAGGAGATGCAGATTGCTAGAAAGCGTAGTCCAGACAGGGTGCTGAGATGTTGAAAGGAGAGAAGCTCCTGTGCCCGCAGTGACAACTGTCAGTTGACTGGGAAGGATTTGAACTCCATGCCTGTGGATATGCAGCTGTTCTGTGCACAGGAGGCAGCAAAGAGCCACAGGACAGAGTCCAGGACCCTCCATCAGCTCCCACATGAGTTCAGCAACAAGAACAGAGCTCTCAAGCAGAACATCTCCTCTTCATTTTCATTTATTCCTCTGCTTCATTTCAAGTTGCACCCATCTCCCTGAAGAAAGTAGGATTTTAAAGGGGCTAGATGAGACGCAGGGGAAATTTGGGGGAAATAAGTGGCTTAATCATTGTTTGCAGATCCTGGCACTCCAGGGACCTTCCTTTTTGCTGCCTTTAGCATTCAGCAGGATTTCAAGCATTTTCTCTTCACTCTATGTCATCGGGAGTGCCTTGGCTCATAGGGATCCAGGTGGTCTGCACTGGCAGGAAAGGTGAAATTGTGGGGGAGCACATTCTTAGTCCTGAACAGCAGCAGGAGGTTGAGAATCATGAACATGTTATACTAATCCAGGAAGCTGCCTCGCTTGTATTTCCTACTTAATATTATTTTTTTAATCCATCATAGCACACCAGGGACTAAGAGCACAGTTGTTCTATGTGACCCCAAGAGTGGCCCATCACAGGCACTGAATTAATTTTGTGCTGCAGCCTGTGTGCCTACCCAAGGAGCAGAGAGCCTGTGGGCTATGTTGCACTACACACATCTGAGCAAGTTCCAGGGAGAGACTTTGAGAGATTAGAGGGCTGATTAACATTCCCAGGTTATGGAAGGATCTCCTCAAAGGGCAGAGATGATGATGAATTCTGTTCTACTGTTCAGTGACCTGCTCTTTCCAACACTGCGTTTCACAGTAGTCCTGAGCTAAGAGCCTGCAGACCTGAGCAGTGGGCACTATGAGCTGGCAAGGCCACATTGACTGTGGGATTTTAATGCAAAAAGTTTGCAAATGTATAGAAAGATATGGATTAATGTTCTAAGCATCAAATCTGATTTTTAAATTTTTTTTAAAGTGTGTAATTAGTCAGCTTTCGTTGTTGTAACCAAAATACCTGACAAGAACAAATTAGAGGAGAAAAAGTTTATTTGGGCTCAGTTTCAAAAGTTCAGTCCATGGTCAACCAATTCCATTGATCTGGTCCTGAAATGAGGCAGAACATCATGGTGGAAGAGTGTGGCAGACAGGAAACAGAGGGAGAAGGAGTCAGGGGGACAAAATATAATCCAAGGGAAGTCTCCTAGCTACCCAACTTCTCCAATCACATCCCATCTGCCTACAGTTACCCAGTACAGTAGTCCTTTCAAATTACTAATTTGTCAGACGGATTAATTTGCTTATAAGGATACAGATTTCATAATATTGTTATTTCAACTCCTGCATTAACGTAGGAACTTTTGGAGGATACCCCATATCCAAATCAAAATAACATGGGAGACAGTGGAGTATTATCAAAGATATCAGACTTGGGAACCACACAGACACTGGGTTTGGATCCCAGCCATGCTTTTTACTGTAACAAACTGACAACTGACCTAATTTTCTGTCCTCATATCTCAATTGTGAAATCAGATAAAATGCGATACAACTCTGAGGGTTTTCATAAGGATTAGAGGAAGTCAGGTGTGAAAAGCACTTAATAGACAACTTGGCACATAGTAGGTAATAAACATATGGAATGGATGGATGAACCTCTGATAGAAATACAAGTCAGATAAGTTTGCTATGGAGGAGTAACTCCGATTGTGCCCAGTGAGCACCCATGGGACCTAACCATCTGCTTATATAGCTGCCAGTCTCCAAAGCAGAGACCAGAGGCTCCTCTCCCTGCAACCCTCAGGAGACTCTTATAGAAAAAGCCCAGAAGGGAAGCTCCTTGTTGACCAGGGAAGACCAGAACTCACAGTTCCAGCAGTGCATCTTAGGTAGGGATTCCTTCTTGGATGCATCTCAGGCCCTGTCTGGGTAGCTGAAAATTAGGATCACCTGTAAAGTGGTCCTATGTAGAAACAAAGATGAGATTGGATCTGGTGTTTAGGAGGTATGAATAATTCACTTTTATGGATTTATATTATAACAAAAGTAATGTATGCTCATTATAGAAAATTTGGGGGAAAATACCACTTGAAATCTCACAATCCCAAAACAATTGCTATTGCTATTTTGGTGCATATTTGGTCTATCTTTTTTTTGTCCTGTATATACTTTTATTTTAAAAAATTGGAGCACATAGCATATGTTTTGTTTCATGACCTATACCCACACACGCTTAGTAAAACATTGTAGGATTCTCTGGATATCACTCAGTATTCCTCAGCAATATTGTTTTCATGACTGCCTGTAAGTTAACTTGTTGGAAATGTCATAATGTTTTTATTTGATATTCTATTGCTGAGCACCTAGGTTGTTGTTTACAATTTTTTAGTATTTTAAACAACATTATAATGAGTACCATTTTCCACACTTCTTTGTATTCTTCCATGATTATCTTCTTAACTTCTAGAAATGAATTTGCTGAATCAAGGTGCATATAAAATTTGAAGGTTTCTAATAAGTTGGAATGAGTTTTTTGTTTATTTGTTGTTTGTTTGTTTAAGCAGGGGCTGTACTCATGGCTTGGTGTATACATAACTCTACCACTGAGCAACAGCTCCAACCCCTAAATGAGATTTTAATAATAGTTTTGTTTACCATGTGGAATAGCATTATCCTGTATTATGTTTTGAATAACACATTAGAGCTTAGTCTGTTTATGTTAGGAAACTATGCTATATAATAAATAGTATATGTTATAAAACATTTAATGGAAACATATTATATTTTTAGCATTGAACATGATGTCAACAATTTTAAAAATTGGAGAATGAGTAAATATTAAAGAACAGGAAAAAAAATCACCCGTCATCCCTTTTCCCAGTTAGATCCAGCGTAGCACACAGTAGGCACTCAGTGTGTGCCAGAGATTGGTTCCTGGACCCCTGAAGATGCCAAATCTTCAGATACTCAAGTCCCTTATGTAAAATGGTGTAGTATTTGCATTGAACCTGGTCAGGAATCATGCCAAGAGTTGATAAGTGGGATGGCATCAAACTAAAAATCTTCCACACAGCAAAGAAAGAGTTAGGAATATAAAGAAAGAAACTGTAGAATGGGAGAAAATCTTTGCCAGCTACTCTTCTGACAGAGAATTGATATCTAGAATATATAAAGAACTCAGAAAACTTTACACCAAAAACCCAAATAACCCAGTTAGTAAATGGGCAAATGAATTAAACACACTGTTCTCTAAAGAAGAAATACAAATGGCCAACAAATACATGAACAAATGTTCAACATCATTGGCAATTAGGGAAATGCACATCAAAACTACACTGAGATTTCATCTCACACCAGTCAGAATGGCAGCCATCAAGAATACAAATAATAAATGCTGGAGAGGATGTGAAAGAAAAGGAACACTTTTATACTGTTGGTGGGACTGTAAATTAGTACAACCACTGTAGAAGTCAATATGGAATTTCCTCAAAGGTGTAGGCAGGGAATCACCAACACCCAGCTGACGAATTAGTCATCATCCTGCAGTAATACATGAATACCCATATTTATAGCAGCACAATGCTCAATGGCCTAGGTGTCTATCAACAGGTGAATGGATAAAGAATATGTGTCATACATGCAAAATAGAATTTCATTCAATCATAGAGAAAAATGAAATTATGTCATTTGCAAGAAAATGGATGGCACTTATGACCAACCATTGTGTTAAGTGAAATAAGCCAGACTCAGAAGGTTAAAGGTCATGTGTTTTCTCTCATATGTGGAAGCTAGAGAGGAAAAAGGAAAAGAAAGGTGGGGTGGGGTCTCATGACAATCAAAGGGAGATCAGGAGAGGAAAAGGACCAAGAGTTGGGAGGAGGGGCGGAGTGTGGGTAGTACTGGGGAGTGATATTGGCAATATATTGTTATATTGTGTGTATGTATGAATATGTAACAACAAATCCCATCATTATGTATAACTGTAATGATCCAATAAAAATAAAAAATATTTTTCTAAAAAATATATATGCACATATACATATGCTTATATGCACATATGCATGGAAATTGAGACCATTATGTGTATATATATATATTTTTTTCTAATTAGTTAGCTCAGTGGTAGAACACATACACGACCCTGGGTTCAATCCCTAGCACGTACACACACACAAAAATTCTAATTTTTATTGAAATTTCTTTTTGGATCCAGGAATTATTGAGAAGTTGATTAATTTCCAAATATCTATATACATTTTCTAATTGACTTCTTTTTCTTAATTTTGGGCTTGTGTTAGGCCATAGAAAATTCAATGAAATTTGTTCAAACTCAGTTTATTTTCATAATATTTTCAGTGTTTCATATATACTTTAAAATATTGTATATTTTCTTCCTCATGAATGCAGGATATATCATTTAGGTAAAAAAATTCTTATGTTTATTTGCTTGTCTCTTTATTCTATAAGTTGCTGAGAAAAATATGGCTAAATCTTCCACTGGGATTATTAACTTTCCCATTTGCATTATGTATTTAGAGGTTAAATTGTAAGGAGCATACAAATTTAAATTTGGTTATATCTTCCTTATATAGTAACCCTTTATTACTATTTAACAATAATATTTATCTTAATATGAATAAAACTGTTCTTGCTTTTTTTTTCAGTTGGTATTTGTGAGAAATATCTTTTCCAACCTTTTAACTTTTCTGTGGCTTTAGATGTGTCTCATAAGTAGCAAGTAAGTGGATTTTTAAATCCAATATGTCTTTGTCTTTTAATTGGAATATTTAATGCATTTGTGTTCAATGTAATGAGTATGTGTTTTGGTTTAAGTCTATCATTAATTAAATCTACCATTAATAATCTGTCATATTAACAATACATTTCCCACCTATTTTGAGTTGTTTTTCCACCCTTTTTTGTCTTTTTGGATTGACTCCTTTTTTTTTCCATTTTTCCTGCTTCTAGCTTGAAAGTTACACATATCCTAGAGATTGCACTGTATAAATAACTGCTTTTAATGTCTTTCTGGAGAGTGCATTTACTTACTCCTAACTTGCTAGCCTTTTTTTCCAAATAATTTAATTAACTTGTGTATTTTTACACAGAAAGCATGTGTTTTTAACTCAACAGGGTATTATTTCTTGTAGACTCAATGCTCATTTATATTTTCATAGATATTTGCCATCTCATTGCTCTTCATTTCTTCCAGAATCTCTACCTTCCTATCTATGATCCTATCTTTTTCTAACAGAATAAGCCTACCTAGGCATTTCTTTAAGGTTCATCTGCTGGTGATGAGTTCTCCCAGTTACCTAGTTTTTCTTTGTCTGAAAAATGGCCTTTTTTCATCTAAATTCCTTCCTTTGAGGGATATAGGAGTTGACTGACTCTCTGAAGATATCTTGACGATATTAGCTATTATTATAAGAAAAATACCTAAGGTAATCAACATAAAAGGGAGAAGTTCATTTTGGCTCCCGGTTTCAGCCCCTGGTTGTTGGACCTGCTCTTTGCGGGCCTGTGGTAAGGTATTACATGATGGTGGGAATGCCTGTGGCAGAGAAAGCTGATCAGCTCATGGTGACGGTAAAGCAAATGGGGTGTGGGTCCCGATATTCCCTTCAATAGTGCACACCCCAGGACCTCCCATCAACGCAGCCCCACCTCCTAAAATTTCCACCACCTCCCCATGGTGGCACAGACCGGTGACCAAAGGTTTTCCACAATGGTCCTTTCAGGGACATATACCATCGAAACCGTAGCAATATCATTACAATGTGTTCTAGTTCTGTTGAAAATCAGCTGTTCTAATTTCTGCACCTTTAAAGTCAATCTCTTTTCTTAGATTACTTGGAATATTCTCTCTTGTTTGATTTTCAGCAGGGTTAAGGAATGTGACTACATGTGGATTGTGTTTAATTTACTCAGCTTATGGTTTGTAGACCTTCAGGCTTAATGTCTATCACCTTTATTAGAAATTTCCCAGCTATTTTCTTCAAGTATTGCCTGCAGAAAATTCCACCTCTCTCATCTCTTGGGACGAATCATTTGTAGACCTTCTCGGTGAATTCACAGTGTCTCTCACCTTCTCTTCTGTGCTTGTCATTTTCTGTCTCTCCATTTTACTCTGGCCTATCTTCTCTTCAGCAGTATTCAGTTTGTTGTTAAACACATTGAGATCTTGATTGCAGTTACTGAATTTTTTTTTCAGTTCTAACACTTTTTTGTTTCTTTTTATAGTTTTCACTTCTCTACTGAAATAGCTCATCTTGTCTTTTACCTCTTGGACTTAGAAGCATATTAATTTTAAGATCTTGTCATTCCATTATCTGGCATTTCTGTGCATTAATAAGTATTGAAGTTATCTGGTTTTATCTACCTCTCCTCTATATGTGCCTGGTAATATTTCATTTCATTATAAAGAGAGTATTTGCAGAATACTTTACAGAAATTTTTGGCTTAGGATGGTATTTTCTTTTTCCAGAAAGAATTTGTATTTGCTTCTGCCAAGTAACTCTGGGAACTGGCAATTAGGGTTACTTCTGTCCAGTTTCAAATTTCTGAAGGCTGAACCACATCCTTCAAGGGCCTGTGTATTCTAATTTATCCATACTCCCAGCTTGTAGCCCTTCCTAGTCCTAATCAAAATGGTGCCCTTGGGGACCACTTTGGGGAAGCCCCACCTTCCCTGTGTGGGCTTTGCATCCAGTCCCTCTTCCTGTAGCCCCTTGGGGTTGTTGAAAACATTATTCATCCTGTCAGCCTATGTGCCTTTTACAGGTGAGGCAGCCACAAACACTTGGTTTACATGCTTGAGCTTCTGCTTTCCTCTATAAGCTGACCTGGCTGTTCTTTAAGTCTTCACAGCTCGCTGGTGTCCTTGGGCACATGTGTCTTATATTTTGTCTAGTTTTTCTAATTGTTCTCCATGAGTGAATTTTTTAAATGATAGCCTGCTACTACTTGAAGTCTGATAGCATTATTTTTTTTAGAAATTTAAGCTTTTTTTTTTTTAAAGGAGGGACAGTAAGAGAGAGAGAGAGAGACAATCAATTTTATTTAGTTTTTCATGTGGTCGTCGTTGCTCCGAGACTTCGTTGTGCACGTGGTGCTGGGATTTGAACCCGCGTACTTGCACATGCCAGGCAAGTGCCATAACCACTGAGCCACCACTCCAGCCCAAGTAGCATTCTTCTTTTTTTATTTTTTTTAAGAGAGAAGGACAGTGACAGAGAGAGAGAGAGAGAGAGAGAGAACCAATTTTTATTGAGTTTTTCACATGGCTTTCGTTGCTCTGACACTTAGCTGTGTACGTGGGTGCTGGGGTTTGAACCCGTGTACTTGCGCTCATTATATTTTTAAGATCTACCTATGTTGCTGTATATATTTCTGTCCCTTGATTCTAAGTGTAGTCTCTGGTATACACCTACCAAATCTTAGCTTTAATTCTGGCGATAAATACCTAGAATTGTGTTCCACTGTCTACTTCACAGTCACTACAATAACAAAAAAATGTAGTGCTGTAAATGCTCCTGTATGAAGTTTGAAGAGGCTTGGAGACATATATTTAGGCAGAGATTGGGCCATGGGGAATATCTGTATTCGTTTAATTAAATACCACCAGGTGATTTTTCTAAAAGGATTGCATTGTATACCTGCCACCAACAGTGTAAGACTTTCTGTACCCACAGCATCACCAAACCCTGGAATATCCCAGCATTCTAATTTTCCTCATAATTTTAATTTGCATTTCTTAATTTTAATTTGGATTTTGTCTTTTCTCTTGCAGATTTGAAAGATTTCTTTTTGTATTTTAAATATTATCCTCTGTTGGATGTAAATTTTGCAAATGTATTCTCATAGTCTGTCATCTGCCATCTCACCCACGATATCTTTTATTGCATAAATATTTATCATTGATCACTATTGTTGGTTTATGGCTTCTGCTGTGTGGTGCTACTTAAGAAATCATTCACTGCCTTTATTTCTCTTACGTTGTGAAATTGTTCCCCATTTGTTTATAAGTTCTTAAATCCTTTGGGGTCCACTCTTCTGTGTTTGACGGGGATCCAGGTTTCCCCGACAGTAACTATTGACATACTAATCTTTCCTTCTTAGCTGTAGCACCATCTTAACCAAAGATTGTTTCCATATTTGAGCTTTCTATTTTGTTCCATTGGGCTCCTTTCTTTGGCTACCTTGTTTTTATTTCCATTTTGTACATACACATTTGTCCATTTTTAGAAGTATTTTTCGAAGTTGATTTATCTAGTTTTGGTCCTTTATTTCTTCATTAATTGTGCAGTAAGTTAGTTATGTTTCTAAAAAGCTCTAAATTTTGATTAGACTTTCATTAATGAGAGCATGAATTCTCTGATTATTCACATCATTTTCTGTTTCCTTTATTAGAGTTTCAAAACGTTCTCTAGAGAGGTGTTTGATAATTTTTTGGTAATTTCTAGATATTGTAAAGGTTTTATTGTTGATTGCCTTTCTTTGATCATGTATATGCGATCTTTTTATGATGTTTTCTAGAGAGGTGTTATTACTAGTGTAGACAAGCCTTGTTTTCTACCATCTTGCTGAATTCTCTTATTCTCATAGTTTGATAATTCTGCTATATACTTTTTCTAGGTAGATGATTAGATCCTATCTAAGTTATAACGTTTTTCCTTCTGTCACTAGAAACTCCAGCTACTTGGTAAACTGTCTGAGGGATAATGAGCAGCCTTGTCTTGCTTCCTGTCTTAAAGCAAACACATCTAAACTTTCTCCATCAAATGCAGCATGCACTATAAATTTTGGCAGATTACGTCTTTTACCAAGTTAAAATTTCTTTTCAGATTAATCAGTTCTAGTCGTAATTCTACAAGTTCAAAACTAAGTAATGAGTATTTACACCTCATTCTTTTTTTTTAAATAATGGTCTATTCTGCCTTTCTTGCTTATTTTGAAAACTTATATTCGTTGCAAAAATCATTGCTATATTCAGGAATAGTTATGGAAATTTCATGTTTTCTTACGTGAAGTTTTATCCACAAGAAATACTAGGTGAATGTGGAAAACTACTCGATGTGAATTGAGCTGAATAGGAATGCACAGGTACATACTTCAGACAGCTATTGGCTACCTCAGTTTATTGCATGTGTAATGAGCCACACCATCCACATATGACTCCACGTTGATTTCAGATAGCCTTCCTTCCACACTTCATAGTAACTCAGAAACTGCAGCCCTTCTGGCATCCACTTATACAGGCAAATCATAAGTCTTTTTCATACTAGGAGCCATATTTATTGCAGTGTTTATATATTTCCTAACCATTTAACATGTGAAAAATTGTGCTACCATTTTTAAAATGAACAGTCTAATTTTTGCACAGTTTTGGGTTTACAGAAAAAAAATGAGTACAAATTATTGAGTTCTTACATACTTCTCACCATGCCCCCCCCCAGTTTCCCCTATTATTAGCATCTGGCATTAGTGTGATACAGTGGTTACAATTGACAAAACAATATTGATACATTGTTATTAACCAAAGTTCATAGTTTATATTAGGGGTTGTTTTTTGTGTTGTACATTCTATAGGATTTGACATATAATGACATTTCTCCACCATTATGATATCAGATAGAGAAGTTTCAGAACCCTAAAATTTCCCTGGACTCCACCTGTTCATACTAAACCTTTAGCAACTGCTAAGATTTTTACAGGTTTCCATAGTTTTCCCTTCACCGTAATATCATGTATTTGAAATTGGTTAGGACACATACCCTTTTCAGACTGACTTCTTTCTCTTACCAGTGTGCATTTGAGTTTCTCCCATGCCTTTTCATAGCCGCATATCCAGTTTATTTTATTGCTGAATAATTTCCCATTGTCTGGATTACCATGATTCATTTATGAATTCACCAGTTGAAAGAAATCTTGGTTGCTTCCAAGTTTGGACAATTACGAGTGGAACTGATAGACATATGTGTATAGGTTTTCGTATGGACATGTTTTTTCACTTATCTGGGTAAGCACCAAGGAGTGTGATTGCTGAATGGTACAGTAAGAGTGTGCTTAGTTTTGTAAGATACTATCAAACTTTCTTCCAAAGGGGCTGTGCCATTTTGCATCCAACAGCAGTAAATATGAGTCCCTGTTGCTCTACATCCTTGAAAGCATTTGGTGTGTTTTGGAGTTAACCATTCTAATAGGTGTGTAGTAGTATCTCATTGTTGTTTTAACTTGCAGTTCCCTAATGACAGATGATATTGTGGGTCATTTTCTATGCTCATCTGTCATCTGCATATCTTTTTTGGTGAGAAGTCTATTTGGATCTTTTGCCCATTTCTCTTTTTTCCCACTAAAATTGTATGTTTTATTTCTCCTAATCCCAGCAATATAGCACAGAAACCCCATCGTGTTGATCCCAGACAGATTTCTAGTAGCCTAAGATTATGGGAACCCTTGTCAAAGCAAGTGACAAAGGTCTTCCAAATCCTTGGTGCTAATGTGTCTGTCAAAGAGATTAAAGTGAACAGTGCACTGGCCTCAATGCTTCAAGAGTCAGCTTAACATCACAATCTGCATCCTTGAAACTGACAGTCAGGGGAGCGGATGTAGGGGAGTGAGTTTAAAACTGCCTTCATATTAGCTCACCCTTTCAACATTAAACAGAGGCCTGGAGAGAAATGGCTCCAACATCTCACCAAATGTATTTCTTGTTATGCAGTCTAAGCTGAGAATGTCATGTAAATAGGTACTGTGAAAAGCAGCAATGTAATTTTTTTCTCCAATCAAAATAAGAAACAAACCAGTCTGATCTCACTTCTATTAACTTTTTAAAATTTTTTTAAAGAGACAGAGAGAGAAAGAATCAATTTTATTTAGTTTTTCAAGTGGCTTTCATTGCTTGGACACTTCATTGTGTATGTGGTGCTGGGGTTTGAACTTGTGTACTTGTGCATGCCAGGCAAGCACTGTAACCACTGAGTCACTGCTCCAGCCCCACTTTTATTAACTTTTGAAGGTTTACAGCAGTGAAAACATTTTTGCTTCTTTGTATGAAGGTTTAAAAAATAATTTTTTCCTAAAATACAAGAGCAACCAATTTCACCATCAAGTAAAAGTAAAAACTGGGATTCTTTTTAAAATTAGTCCAAAGTAGCATTTAGGAACTTAGTTGTAGGCTGTTGTGCCGACACCATGACAAACCAAAGTATACGTTTGGTTCTGGTTTTGTTTTGGTTTCCTTTTCAGTGTCCAGTGCTCATGGATTAAGTTCTGGGAATGTTCCAATCGTAAGGCAGGGATCTGTTTGGATTCCACCGCTCCTCGGGTTGGATGCTGCAGGGGGAGGCACGTTTTGCTCAACCCATGTGGACCACCTTGTAGGCATCAAAGTCAAAAAATTCATTGTCTCCTCCTTGATATTCCATTCCCTAGAAATCTACTTGGTACAAGATACCTCTAATTCCACCAAAACCTTTCACAAATTGGGATCCTTCTTGTGACTTATCTGTGACAATTTCTAACGTGGCTCCAAATTTTTTGTAGTTGTTAGCAAACCATTCCAAGAGGAGCATACTCTCAATCAGCTCATGTTCCTGCCCTGTCTCTTTGTCTGTGAAATGAGATTTACCCTTCTCTTGTTCTGAAGTTGGAGAATTTTCTCCTTTTCTGTGCCTTGGCAATGAAGAACATATCTCATTGTTTCCAGATTTTCATAGACTATTAGAGTCTGTAAAGCTCCCATTTCCAAAGCCTTTAGTGTATCTTCAGCTCCAAAGCAGTACTTGCTCCTGTACTGAATAATTTCATCAAAGTATGGTCCTATTAATTTCTTGTCTTGAATGAATTTCACTTTGGAGAGGACTTTAGTAGATAACTCAATAGCTTGGTTGAATCTATTTTCACCACCATAGGATATATTGATTAATTTAAAAACTTTTGATTGCAACCTTTGATCAAACACATCACTTGACTTAGTCCAGTTTTAAAATCAGCTCATCCAGCTAAAACAAGACCAGCCACATTCACTCTGTTCCCAGAAATAAAGAGCTGCACGGCAGTCTCTGCTACTTTCTGAACATGGTTATGTCACTTTTCCATTCTTAAATGGACAAAACACAAAGCTGACTGACCTCCTCTACCATGCTTCTTTCGGACATCCACAGTGAATTTGTGCAGAACTTCTGCTTCCTTGGAGTGTGCCAAAAAGAGCACCACTACCATCTGTTATAGTGAAGCCAAACTCGCATTCATCTGAAAGTAGTGTTGTAAGAGCCCACGGCCTCCTCAAAGCTCATTATGAGCTTCCTGATCTTCCAGATGCAGCACCAGAGTCCTCCTCCTGCCTCAGGGCTCAGTCCTGCGCAGCAGCGGCTGTCCCCCCCAGAGGTGGCTCTGACATGGGACACTGGCTCCCTTGCTCCAGGCAGCAGCATGTGTTGCAATCTGCTCGCATGGGCCTGTGATATCACTTCCTCCGCCAAGGGCAGAGCGCTTGCCCATTCCTCAGTTGGGTTGTTTTCATAGTATTGAACTTTACAACTTGGTGTCTTTCTGGATTCTGCCTGATCACGTATGAATTTTGCAAATCTTCCCTCCCAGTTTAGCTTTTCTTTTCATTCTTTTTGTTTGGATATGTTTTGTCCCCCAAGGACTTACGTGTTGGGGGCTTGTTCCTGAGTGTGCTGATACTGAGGAGGAGGGACTTTCAAGAGGTGTGACCTAATGGTCACTGAGGGTGTGCTCTCAAAGAAGATTGAGGCAGTTCTCCTGGGACCCTGGTTAGTTCCCATGAGAATGAGTTGCTGTAAAAGAGAAAGACTGGTCCCTCTCCACCCTTTGGCTTCCTGTCTTCCCATGTGATGACTCTTACAGGCACTCCTGCCATGGTGATCAACAGCCCTGAGGCCTTCAGCAAAGACCAAAGCAAATGAGAGACCCAATTTTGGACTATCAGCCCCCAAAACTATGAGTAAAATAAACCTGTTATTTATGATGTTCCAAGCCTCAGGCATTTTGTTATAGCAATGGAAAATGAGCTACTACAACGGGCTCCACTCTTAATAGACTCTTTCAGTTAAATTTGTTACTAACCAAGTTATTGAGTGTTGTTCCACTAATCCCATTTCCCCCAAAATTCTGTGCTTTTTATTGCATGATTTTACAAAGCTTGGTAGTTTTTTAGAAAACTCGTTTGTTACATTACATCAGAACTACCCATATTCAGGGATTTCCATAATAAAATGTTTTAAATTTGTTAATATAAAATTATAAAATCAGAAGAATATATTCTTTTGCTGATAGACTTTTTTATTTTTTGTAACTAGGCATTATACTTTTTAAAATGCTTTTTCAGCATTCACTAAAACAACTTAATTTATCTTTTTTTTCTGTTATTGTGGTGAGCTTTGTTGATAGATCATCTCCTGTGGAAGCAGTCCCGTATTTCTGGATAACCTCTGTTTAACCATGTTACGGGATTTGAAATGCACTGTTATATTTGATTAGCTAATAGTTTAAGAAGTTTGCATCTACTTTCATAAGTGAAATGGGAATCTGATTTTCTTTTGTTGTGTTTCCATGTCAGGTTTTAAAATCCAGATTACATGAACCTCAAATTGGACCCTTTTTTCTCTTCTCTAAAGCAAATTATAAAGATATAAAGGGACTATTGTTTTTTTCCTTTAATTGGTCCAATATAGTCATACATAATGATGGTATTTGTTGTTACATATTCATACATGCACACAGTACAACAATATAATTTGTTGAACACCCCCCCCAGGACTCTCCCACTTCTCTCCTCCCACTCCCAGGTCCCTTGCCTCTATTTCTGGGCTATATATTAATTCATTTTTTCTTTAAGTTTTTTATTAAGGAGTTGAGTTATTGTACAATCATAAATCCATATAAAGTAGCAATATGATATGCATATGTTCTTAAACCAGAAGTACCCCCACATACCCATACCCCAGTGTCTTGAGTCTTCTCTTTTTTACCCCTACAAGTGACATAAATGCTTAGATTGTGAATTTTCCAGAATTAAATGGTTGCATAAGTATTGTTTGGATTCTCAGGAGGGTAAAGACTATGCTACATTGTTGATTGTCTCTCTAGATCCCTCCCTATTCTCCCAACACCCCACCTACTCCTCTCCCCTACCCCTCATACATAGCTGTGTTTGCCCTAGATTATGTGTTCCTATGCCTTTGCTGGGTCTAATACCTTTAACCCAAGCCTGGATTTAGCTTCAGCCTCCATAAAGGAGGGAAAACATTCAATGACTCTCTTGGTTTGGCTAACTTTACTCAGCATGATTTCTTCCATTGTCATCCATTTACCTTCAAAGGCTACAATATCATTGTTTCTAGAATTCCATTGTATATATATATATAACACAGTTTTGGGGATCCATTCATCCAGTGAGGGGCATCTGAGTTGTTCCATAATTTAGCTATTGTAAACTAAGCTGCTATGAACATAGATTTTGCTGTGTCTCTATAATGTGCTGATTCTAATTCATCTGAGAAAATACCCAGAAGAGGTATAACTGGTTCATATGGTAGATCCATCCCTAATTTTTTGAGGAATCTCCATACTGCTTTCCAGAGTGGGTATACCAGTCTGCAGTTCCACTAACAGTGTGCCTGTGTTCCTATCTCCCCAGAACCAGTCCAACATCTGTTGTTTATATTCTTCAACTTTGCCAATCCAATGGGAGTGAGGTGAAATCTTAATGTAGTTTTGATTTGCATTTCTCTGATTACTAGTGATTTAGAACACTTTCTCATGTATTCATTGGCTTGCTCAGTTTCCTCTATTGAGAAGTTTCTATTTAGCTCTTTGGCCCATTTATTGATTCAATTGTTTGTGTTTTTGATATCAAGTTTTTTGAGTTCTTTGTAAATTTTGGATAGTAGTCCCGTGTTGGAAGGATCACAAGTCATGGTTATCTCCCATTCTGTGGGTTCGCTTTTGACAGTTTTGACCAATTCCTTGGCTGTGCAGAAGCTTTTTGGTTTAATGGCATGCCACTCGTTGATTTTTGACTTAAATCTTGCCTTTTAGGAGTCTTGTTGAGAAAGTCTTAGCCTACCCCAAATCCTGGAGTGTTGGTCCTAACTTTTCTTCTAGCAGTTGTATGGTAGCTGGTTTAATTCTTAATTCTTTGATACATTTTGTTTTGATTTTTGGGCAAGGTGAGAGATAAGGATACAATTTCAACTTTCTGCAAATGCCTATCCAATTTTTCTAGCACTGTTTGTTAAATGAGCTATCATTCTTCCATGTTACAATTTGACTCCGTTTGTCAAAGATCAGATGTTTAAAGATTTGTCTCAGATGTTTAAAGATTTGTCTCAGAGTTTTCTATTCCATAGGTCTTCATTCCTATTTTGATACCAATACCATGCTGTTTGTGTTACTACAGCTCTATAGCATAATTTTGGATGTGGTAGTGTGAATCTACCTGTTTAGTCTTTCTTGCTTAGTAATATTCTGGCAATTCTGGCTTTCTTATTGTTTCAAATGAATTTGACAATGCCTTTTCTATATCTGTAAAGAATAACATAGGTATCTTGATGGGGATTTCATTTAATCTTTATAGTGCTTTTTGCAGAGTACCCATTCTAATTATGTTAATTGTGCCTAAACAAGAGCATGGAATGTCTTTCCATCGTCTCAGGTCTTCTTCAATTTCTTTCTTCAATGTTCAATAATTTTCATTATAGAGGTCTTTTACTTCCCTTGTTAGATTAATTCCTAAGTATTTTATTTTTGAGCATATTCTGAATGGGACCAATTTCCTGATTTCTTTTTATGTCCTATTATTGTTAGTGTATAGGAAAGCTGTGAATTTATAGGTTTTGATCTTTTTTCTTTTACATTATAATATGATTTATATTAAAAATTTTAAACATGCAAAATAATTTTATCTATTACATACAAAAACACATGTTTGGAAATATGCGGGAAAGGGTGGTATCTAAAATATTTGAAGTCTGGTTCTGGCCTGGGACTATAACTTAATAGTACAACATTGACATGCAGAAGTCCCTGGGTTCCATCCCCATACCACCCCTGACCAACACCCCAGGTTTTGATCTTGTAGCCTGCCACTTTGCTAAACCTGTTTAAAAGCTCAAGCAGTTTTCTGCAGGAGATTTTTAGATCTTCCAGATATAGGATTGTCATCAGCAAAAAGGGGTGGTTTGATTTCCTCTCTTCCTATCCCTTTCATTTCCTTCTCTTACCTGATTGCACTGGCTAAGATCTCAAGAATTATATTGAATAAAAGTGGTGAAAGTGGGCGTCCTTGTCTTGTTCCCCAGTTTAGTGGAAATCATCCAAGGTCAAGCAACTTTTATCTGGCAAGGACCTTCTTGCTGCACCATCATGCTGGAAGGTAGCAGGGCAAGAGAGCATATTCAAGAGAGAGCCAAAGGGAGCCAAGCATGTCATTTTATCAGGAACCCACTGCTACAACAATTAACCCACTGCTATGGTAATAGCATTACTCCATTCCTGAGAGCCACGCTAATGCAGGACCAAATCTCCTCTTCAGGGTCGCACTTTTTAATACTTTTGCATTGGAAACTGAGTTTCCAAAACATGAACTTTGGGGGACATATCCAAACCATAGCAGTTAGTATAAAGACTATATATAAAGAACTTCTAAAGATAAATAAAGGGAAGACAGAAAACATTAAAAAAATGTAGTCATATGGACTAAGCATGGTGGCACATGCCTGTAATCCCTTCAACTCAGGAGGCCGAGGCAGGAGGATTCCAAGTTTGAGGTCAGCCTCAGTAACTTAGTAAGACCCTCAGAAACTTAGCCAAACCCTTTCTCAAAGTAAGAAATGAAAAGAAATGGGAATGTAGCTCAGTGGTGAAACACCTGGCTTCAATCCCCAGGACCAAAAAGAAAACAAATGATATATAATGTGAAGAGGGAAGTCTTAAAAGAGGAACAAAAATAATGCATGTATGTTCAAATGTTCACTGCTAATTAAGAGAAATGAAAGAAACCATTCCACATCCTTCAAACTGGCAGACACTTCAAGTATAGACTCTAGGTATTGGTCAGATTGATCAGGATCAGGAATTCTTATAAATTGTGGGTAGTATAAATTTATATAGACACTTCAGAAATTAGTTTGTCAATATTCAGTAAAGTTAAAGGTGATTGTGCATCCTAGATAAACCCTTTGGGGTGTGCACAAAGTGTCAGCTATGTACAAAATGATGCTTTGAGGTTTGGTTGTACTCAAGAAACATGGGAAAAACAAACTTTAGAAGGATGCATGTGATATGATAGTATTTATGTAATCTGCAAAACATGAATAACAGTATTCCTAACAATACACCTTTGAATATATTCATATTTAGTAAGATTATAGGGAATGCATGAGAATAATACAGAACAATTTAATAGTAGTGCTTTGCCTTCAGAGAGGAAGTTAAGGAGCTGTCAAGAGGGCAAGGCCTCAGCTCTACTGGTAATGTTTTGGGAGATCAGTAGCAAATATGGAAAATATTGTCACTTATTTAATTTCTATGATATCTACAGAATGTGTTCTGTTCTATTTTCTCCACTATTTGGTATGCTTAGTTTATATTTACAGAGCATCTGTTTGCCAGGCTCTGTTCTGGATGCTTGGAATGCACTAGTGGAAAAGGCATATAAAATACTCTGTTCTCATGGAGTTTACAAAGTGTAAAATGTTTCAAGATTTAAAATTTTAATCCTCAGAAAAAATTTTTGAGATGATTACTTTTGGAACTATTCCATCTATAAATCTCTGATTACACCTTTAAGTCTATTCCATTTCATGTCTCTTTATTCCTAGGATTAAACACTTGAAAAATCATGGGGGAAGCTGGGCATGGTGGCACACACCTGTAATCCCAGTGACATGGGAGACAGAGGTAGGAGGATCGCAAGTTCAAAGCCAGGCTCAGCAATTTAGCAAGGCTCTAAGCAGTTTAGTAAGACCCTGTCTGAAAAATGAAATATAAAAAAGGGTGGGTATGTTGTTTGGTGGTTAAGTACCCCTGGGTTTAAATCCTGCTACAAAAATTTTTTTTAAAAAACCTGTGGGGAAGAAAGTTCTCTGCTCTTTATTAAATCATCCTTGAATGATGGACTGGACAGTCTAAAGTTATTAAACCTCCTTTATTAGAATTTCAGCATTATTTTTTTAAATTTCTATTCAATAAACATGGAGGGGTTCATCATCAAACAATCAAGAACAAAAGTGTAATGACAGAACAAGCCAATATTGGAGCCAGACCATGGTTTCCTTTCTTTGGGTTCCCCACGGTTCCATGTTTCACTTTACTTAAGCCCCAAGTTGATTGGACTTCTCCTGGAAGTCAGAGGTTCCCGTCGGATTAGATTCCCCCATACTACCTCCCTCTGGTCACCTTGATGTCCTTCCTATTCCCTTCTCTCCTTCCTTCCCCCTCTCTACGTCCCCTAGGAATCTTAGCACAGTTCCCTATGATCATGTAAGAATTCATACATGATGAGGTAATTGTTAGGTTAGCCATCTAATGTACTGATTCTGCTTATATTCTAGCATCCACAAATGAGAGAAAACATTCTGCCCTTGAGTCTCTGAGTTTGGGATATTTCCATCTCCATCCATTTGGCAGAATTTCAGCATTATTGATGTGTATGTCTAAGTTGGTAGAATGAGCATTTCAGCCCTATAGCTTTGTAGGTAGTTGCTTATGGGGAACTGTTTTAATCAGTAAACAAATATGGCTTCTAATGATGGCATTTGCTGAATAGATATTTCTGCATTCCAACTCTGTGCAAGACACTAGGTTAGGGACCATGGGCTAACAAGCCCAGATCATCAAGCCAAGTCTTTGCTGTCAGAGGTCCTGCAGTGTTTCATGGAATCGGCAGTGCTAGTAACAATGGCTTTGAGGTGAACATTTGCTGTTCTGCCTCAGGCATGAATCATCCGCAGCCCTGGAAGATGGGGAGGCCAGGGAACCAATGACTTGTGCACAAAGGACCAGGTGGTGCTGTCAAGCACGGCCACTCTGAGCCTCACTGTCTGATTTATGAAACAATGGCAATTTCTGTTTCACAGTGTCTTTGTATGATGTGAAATGACACGTATGGAAATTCCTGGTGCATCGTGACCTCTTAGTAGGTGCCACCTTCTCTCTTTTTGAGCATGAGAGCCATCTCTCATCATTTCTGCAGTATTCTCTGCAGCTCCTCTTAGCAGAGTTCTGACCAAGGCAGATACTCAGTAAGCACTGCTTGATGGGAACACACAGTTCCCAGAAGTGCTAGAGTTGCCGCAGGGGATGGGGAGTGTGGCGGTGGATGAAAATAACCTAGAAGCCACTCTGTCCAGTCTTATTGGGCCAATGAGAATGAAGATCCCACCAGCCTGTGAGTCCATAGAGGCGCTCATGTTGGGATAATCTTTTCTGATTTTTGTGCTAGCAGTCTGTCTTGCTTTGGATGGTGTGACAGTTGCTGGAACAATGCCAAAATGCACTAATATTGATGAGAAAATACTGTCTGACAGCCTAGCATAGATGTTCAAATCAGCGCAGCTCTATGACTCAGCTGCTTGGCTTCCAGATCAGTCTTTTGAAGTAGGCATTTATGAAATCAATGGGCTTAATTCAAAAGAACTTAACTGGGATACCTGGGCAATAATAACCTGAAAGTATTTCTGGAGCCTCTCACAGGAATTCTCTGAAATTGGATTTTTTAAATCCCAAGGCCTTCAACAACCAAAAGAGCATCTTTGTTGGAGGACATGGGGAGGGACCTTCACCCCACGGAGTTGACAGACACCACCCAGGGGACCAGACTCACCACTTGAGGAAACAAGGGCCCAATGTAGTTCAAGTTCTAGTACACTTTTGTAAGCAAAGTATCTCTGTCAGTTCTTTTTCTTTCTTCTTCCTCTTCCTCTTCCTCTTCTTTTCCTCCTCTTTCTCTTCCTCTTCTTTTTTATTCTCCTCCTCCTCTTTTTTCTTCTTCTTTCCCCTTGTCCTTCTTTTTTTCTTTCTTGGTACTGGGTATTTTTTTTAAGACAGAGAGACAGTGAGAGAGAAGGAGAAACAATTTTATTTAGTTTTCCACGTGGCTTTCCGTTGCTCTGACACTTTGTTGTATACATGATGCTGGGGTTCAATGCATCCCTGTGCATTCCAGGAAAGTTCTGGAACTGCCGAGCCACCACTCCAGCCCCTGGTACTGGGTATTGGATCCAGGGGTATTTTACCACTGAGGTTCTTTTCCAGTCCTTTTTAATTTTTTTTTTTGAGACAGGATCTCACTAAGTTGCTGAGGCTCACTTCAAACTTGGGATCCTCCTGTCTCTCAACCCCCTCCAAGTCACTGGGCTTACAGGTGTGTGCCATCACACCTGGCAGTTTTCTTTCCATGGGCACATGAAAATTGTACTCGTTTACGGGGCACAATTAGTACTTCAATACATGTATATATTTGTTAATGACCAAATTAGAGTAATTAACATATCTAACATCTCGAACATTTGTCTTTTGTGTGTGTGTGTGTGTGTGTGTGGTGAAACATTCAAAATCCTCTTTTCCAGACCAAATGCATTGGCCTACACCTGTAATCCCAGTGACTCGGGAGGCTGAGACAGGAGGATCACAAATTCAAAGCCAGCCTCAGCAACTCAGTAGTGTCCTAAGCAATATAGCGAGACCCTGTCTCAAAATAAAATATAAAAAGGGCTTGGCATGTGGCTCAGTGGTTAAGTGCCCCTGAGTTCAATCTCTGCTACCAAAATAAATAAATAAAAAATCCTCTTTTCTAGCTATTTTGAAATATATGTTATTGTTAACTATCATTGCCCTCCTCTGCAATAGAACACCAGAATCTGTTCCTCCTAACTGCATCTTTGACCAAGGGTCCGAATAGTCCTAAGAGACATCTACAAAAACATTCCATCCAACAGCTGCAGAACATTCATGAACATTCATTCTTCTCAACAACACATGGATCATTCTCCTGGATAGCTCCTATGGTAACCATAAAGCAAGTTCCAATGAATTTTTAAAAATTGAAATATCAAATATCTTTTCTGACCACAACCGCAGTAAAACTAGAAATCAATAAGAAGAACTTAGGAAACTATACAAATACATGGAGAACAACATGTTCCTGAACAAAGAAAGGGTCAATAAAGAAATTAGAGGAAATTTATAATTTTCTTGAGACAAATGATAATGGTGACACAACATACCAAAATCTATGGGACATAGAGAAAGCAATACTAAGAGGGAATTCTATGGCAATTAATGTCTATATAAAAAATAGAGGGGCTGGAGCAGTAGCTTGGTGGTTATGGCGCTTGCCCGGCATGCACAAATACACGAGTTCAAATCCCAGCACCCATGTACACAACTAAGTGTCAGAGCAACGAAAACCATGTGAAAAACTCAATAAAAATTGATTCTCTCTGTCTCTCTCTCTCTTTCTCTCTTTCTCTCTCGCTGTCCTTCAAAAAAATGTTCAAAAAAATGGAAACATCTCAAAAAGCTTAATGTTAGACCTCAAAGAACTAGAAAGACAAGAATGAACCACATCTTTATTAGTCTTTTAATCACATTCTGAAGTATCTCTGCACTTTGTCTTTTTTTCATCAAAATAAGGAGAAAGGCTCACAGAAGTAAATGGGATGACCAATCCCACTCAGTGCAGAGTTGACCCCTCCATTTCATGACCTCAAAGCTGGGCTCATTTGTTCCTCCAGACCTCCATCTGCCTCCCGGGTTTGTGTCCTAGACCATATGCATATGCCACCTCTGCTCTTCCCCGCAAGGGTATGCATCATCTCAGTCCTACCCAGACCCTTACAGATCCCAGAGTTAGGTCTCTGTGTTAGTGGGAGAATGCACATTTTAGTTAAGGTCATCTAGTAGTAATGTCTCTGCCTTTTTATTTCGTCCAGTGTCAGCATATTATTTTGTGGTGGTTACCTGTAGAGGGCACTGAGCCACGTGACCACTAACCTGAAAAGAGCTATGGGGCTTTGTGCCATTTCCCTCATGGCCAGGTAGGAATCGTGGAGAAGTACAGCTTAGGGTGAGGCACTGCAAGCTGTCAATGTGCGGAGAGTGTTCATGTGGATCTCAGCCCAGCAGCAGAACAGCTGCCTCCTTTTCTGTGTTCGTGGTCCTCCATGGAGGACCCACACTCAGCCCCCACTTTTTTCCATGTGGGTAGAGTCATAGCCCTATTCTATGATGAAATTCACTTCTAGGAGTCATTTATTTGTGTCTTAAATCTGTGGGTGAGATAGCTATATGTTAAGAGAAGTTGGGACCCTAGAGGTGGTTCCAGGACCATGTTCTGATCTTTGCAGTCCAAGAGTTAATGGCTTCCTGGACTCCTTCTATGTGCAGATGACTTACAGGAGATGACCTATGCTCCTAGACATGTGAGAGAAGAGGTATGGAAACCACCCAGAGAGTCCTCAGAGATCCAGCTTCTTCGAGAGTTGGAGGGAGATGTCAGTGATCTACAGTGCTGGACATCTTCCTAGGGGAAATGTGTCGAGGTTCCTATGTAGTAAGTAGAATTTGCAGAATGTTCCCCCAAGATCTTCATCCCTTGACCTTTTAGTTAGATGCAAGTCTATTAAATGCTGGAAAGCCTTTGCAGATGGCATTGAGGTCACCATTAGTTGACCTTAAAGTTAAGAGATTGTTTTGGATTATCTGGTTAGGCCTAGCATAATCCCATGAGCCCTTAAAAGCAGAAAAATTCAGGAAAGAAAATCAGAAAGATGCTGCAGAGGTGAGAAGGCAGAAAGATTCAGAGTCTAGGAACTCAATACACCATTGTGGGCTCAGAAGATGGAGGAAAGAGGCCAACAGCTCAGCAACCTCTAGAAGACAGTGTCAGCGCCCTAAGCAGTACAGGGTAAATCAAGGAATTGAGGATATCTACAAGCAGTACAGGGTAAATCAAGGAATTGAGGATATCTACAGCCTTATAAAACTGAATTCTACCTGTAATCTGAATAACATTGGAAATGGATTTATCCCCAGAGCTTCTATCAAGGGTCACAGCCCTGATAACACCTCAATTTAAGCAGAAAACCAGAGAGTCACACTGTACCTGACCTTTTGACCTACAGAAACAAATGTACCTATGAAGTTTGTGATCATTTATACAGTAGCTGAAGAAAACTAACATATGCATCCTTCCCCATTGGAACCACACAGCCTAAATTCCAAGCAGCTGCTTCAGAAACTGGCTGCCTTGTTTAGCCATTGATTAGAGTCTGTCACCTGGTAGGGAAAAGATGCATTGAATGCTATCAAGGAAATATTTATCTCCTATTTATTGATTTGGAAATGGGGAGCGTATTTGCATTTTTAATGCTGACTTCCCACCATCTTCCCAAAGAGGAAGTCTTTCAGGAGTAGAAACTTGATTCCCTCTTGAGGATCTTTTACACTTTAGGGGTCCTGTATTCAGTCCATTTGTTCCTATCAGTACTGTGGAGTGGGAATCTTAAGTAAGGAGCAAATCCAACAAGGCTATTCCGCCCAAATCTAAGCACATTCTTATATACAGGGAAGTGTGCCCATAATAATTGTATGGCTTGATGGACTTTCGCACGGCAAAACATGCTTGTGCCACCAGTACCCAGATTAAGAAATAGAACAATACCATACAGCAGTCTCTGTTTAAGACTCTGTCGTTCATAAGGTGCTGCTTGCTATTTTCCGTCTTGTTCGTTCTTTTTCAGATTGTATTATTTATATTGGCCTGTCTGAATTTGCTGCCTTCCTTCAGGTACCTCTAATCTGCTGTTAAACCTGATGAAATTTTTTAATATTTTTTTATTTTTGAACAACCATACAAGTTTTTAACAAAATAATATCAAATGTGTATAGATTCTGGATATTACAATTACCCCCAGGAGTGTCCCCCCAATTACCAACCCTTATCCCTCCCTTCCCCTTGCTACAATGTCTCTAAAAAAGGATTATGTTGTATAGCATTACATCTTATCTGGATTTAACACATGATAACAGACCAACTTTCTCACTGTCCAGGGTCTAGTCCCCACCTCCACAGATGAGTGGAGACAATCGACCATTAGATCTCTGGGTTAAGCTGATTTTACTCAGCATGATTTCTTCCATAGCCATCCATTTACCTTCAAAGGCTGCAATATTATTGTTTCTAATCGCTGTGTAAAATTCCATGGTATAAATGTGCCACAGTTTTTGGATCTATTCATCCAGTGAGGGACATCCGGGTTGTTTCCATAGCCTAGCAATAGTAAGTAGAGCTGCTATGAACATAGATATTGCTGTGTCACTGTAATGTGCTGATTCTAAATCCCCTGGAAAGATTCCCAGGAGTGGAATAGCAGGGTCGTATGATGGGCTCTTTTTATTCCAGATTATGTATTTTCCAGCTCTAGAATTTCCATTTGATTCTTTTGTTATAGTTTTAATTCCCTTGCCGTTTTTATCTTGTCATGCATTAGAAGCGTGTTTATCTGTAGATTTTGGAGCATTGTTTAGGTACTTTACTTATTATTTCTTACATGTGGATTATCCAAATATTACTCTCCATTGATTGACTTTTCTCTTGAGTACCACTAACATTTTTCGTTTTTAATAGGGTAATAAATTTGCATTGTATCTTGGCTCTTTAGCGACAGATTGTAGTCTTAAATTCCATTATATTTCTCTGAAGTTTTTTTCTTTCAGTAGGAAGTTACTGTTTCTGAATTAAAAGTTCACATTTTATTTTCAGATTTTTAGCTTTAGCTAAGATGCTTGGAATTTATGAGCTAGCCAGAGATTTGGGCAGAGTTTTACATGGAAATATCTGTAGCTCAGCCCCTGAAGCTCTCTTTTCTGGGATTTTCCCCCTTCTCTAACTTCTATGACCATCCTAAAATCCATTTTTGATTATTCAATCAATGAAACCTTTACTGCAGTTTCCTATTTGAATTTTATCTGCCTCCTTGCACACTGAGGCAGAAGACTACAAAAGCAGGGAACTCATTCATTAGTGTTTATTTTTCCTAAGTGTTAGGTCAGCTCCTCTTTCTGCCTGCCTTGGATCATTCTCCACTGCGATCAAATAGTTGGGGTTTTTATATATATTTTCTAGTGATTATAATTATCTATGCAGAGTTTGTTTTGTAGTAGCCATTCTATTATGACCAGAAGCCCTTATGGTGAAATAAATATTTCCCTATTGAGTGATAAAAAGAGGAATTAAGAACTGGTTGACTTCTAGGTAATGTAGTTTAGGATGGATAAGATGGAGTGAGTGTTTCTTTAAATGTACAGTTTATCTGTACATTTGGTATATGGTGCAATATGAGTGGAAGCAAAAACCACATCCTTACAGAGGGGATATTTTCATTTTAGAAAACAAATTCACATTTGTGTGCTTAAAACAGATACAGTATTTTCAAATTAATTTTGGACTGGTCTGCAAAGCAAGGCAGGGTGGTGCATTGGAAAGGCAGAGGTGTGTGTGTTGGAAGCTACGCAGGCTTGAGGCATGGGACTCAGGTTTGTGTCTTAATTTTGCTGCCATTTTCTCTATGGTCTAATAAAGGCTTTCCAAGCTGCAGTTTATCATTTATAAAGTAAAGACCAAGGAATAAATGAAAATACTTGCTGAATGTAAAGCTGAAAGATTTTGACTTCATTTTCTTGATAGTAAAATCAAATAGTCCAGGCATTAGCATACCTGGGTTTTTCAATTCCCTTTATTCCAACTTCAAACCTTCTATTTTGCCCCTACATTATTCTAGGTCTCACCAGTGTTCAAGCCTGTACCCTGGAATTTATGAGAAATATTTGACAAGGAGAAAAAAATAGCCTTGAACAAATCTGTTTCGTCTGTCTTAAAGGATCTGTGTTTTAATAGACAGCGTCAGTGTTGATAAGGAAAGGGTGGTAGCAGAAGAAAAGCAAAATGCCATTTTTGGGACGTCCACATTTCCAGCAGTCAGGATCTCAGGACTGCAGCTCCCTGAATGTTAGGCCCTGTAGCACGTGCCTCAATATCAACCACTTTGGACAGTGCTGCATGCTATTAATATCCACATTGATGGTTGATACAGCTTCCATCAAAACCGGTTAACTTAGATTGGTTAGGAGCCCAGGGAAGCTGAAGTAGAATGAGTGGGAGCAGATAGGGAAAATGAGGTCACGTAGGCAACAAGCTTGGGCTGCCATCAGTAAGGACGTTGACTCACTGAATTGAATGGGGGCCTTTGCAGATCTGAGGCAGAGATCTTACAATGTGATCTGACTGTATTTTACTAAGGACTACTCCCATTGTTACACACAGGAGGCCAAAGAAGTCACGAAACGAGGAGGCTCTTATGCCACTCCGTGGACGAGGGGCAGTGATATGACCTGTACCAGGAGGTGGTGGGAGAAGCATGAGACAGCTGGACTCTGTATAATAAATTAAGTGCAGGTTGATAGATTCACACATACATATAGATGTGAACTGCAAAAGAGAGGAATCAAGGATAGCTCCAACATTTTTGTTCTGAGCCAGTAAAAGAACAAAGTTGCTAGCTGTTGAGGTCAGGATGCCTATAAGCTGAGCAGATTTGGACAGAATTCAGGATTTCTGCCTGAGACAGGTTAGCCAACAGACATCTCAGCAGAACACACCTGGCAGCTGGATTCCAAAGCCACCCAGAGGAGCAGGGACAGGTATCGCTTCATGGTTGCCTACGCCTGCCCTGATAGCACGTCACAGGCCTCAGAGCATCCATGGGAAGTCATTATAACAACTACAATGCAAAAAAAATGTCCAAATATACAAATATGGCCCTGATCCTGGTTTTACCAAACAAAAGATAGAACACACAGGCAGTTCACAGAGCCACAGGCGTGGGGGTGCTTTTCATTATGAGTTCATGTATTCCTGCAGCCAGCCAAAACCAACATGTAAGAACCTCCTGGAATTGATGTAGAAAGGATGATGGAAAGGAAGTCTACCCTTATTTCATTTCCACATATAGGATGAGAGATGAATATGCAAATCTACATCTTCAGGATCTAGAAAAGAATTATATTTCCCATGTTTTCTTAATTTGGTACTGGGGATTGTACCCAGGGGAGCTTTACCACTGAGCTACATCTCCATCTCTTTAAAAAAAAAGATTTTATTTTTCAATTTAGTGTTACATATGGAAGTGATTTGTTCTTATACATCCATACATGTATACATTATATATCCCCCCACCCTCATCCCCCTTCCTGCTCCATCCACCCAAATCCCTAGTCTCCAAGGTTGCCCCCAGTTTGACTGGTGATCCATATTTGGTGAGTCTATTGTCTAAACTTATTGTTCTCTCACTCTTTCCTATATTGTACTTTAGCTTCCACATATGAGAGAAAACATTTGGCCCTCGAGTTTCTGGGTTTGACCAATTTCACTCAGCATGATTTTCTCCTTCTTTATCCATTTACCAGCAAAGGCCCTGATTTCATTTTTTTAAATAGCTGAGTAGAATTCCATGGTATACCATACTTTCTTGATCCTTTCATCCAATGGTGGACATCTGGGTTAACTCCATAATTAATCTATTGTGAATTGTGCTGCTGTAAACATTGATGTAGCTATGGCTACATCATGATGTAGCTATGGTTCCACCCTTAAATTTTTTGAGGAGTCTCCACTTTCCAGAGTGGTTGTACTAGTTTTCAGTCCCACTAATAGTGAATAAGGTTTCCTTTTTCCCCATACCCTCTCCAGCATTTGTTGTTGTTTGTATTCTTAATCTTTGCCATTCTGACTGGGGTGAGTTGAAATCTTAATGAAGTCTTGATTTGCATTTTCTTGATTAGTAGAGATGTTGAAATTTTTTTCATATATATATTTGTCTTTTGCATTTATCCTGTTGAGAATGTCTGTTTAGCTATTTTGCCCATTTATTGTTTGGGTTATTTGTGGTTTTGGTATTAAGCTTTTTGAGATCTCTGTATATCCTGGATGTTACACCCCTGTCAGAGGCATAGTTGGCCATGATTTCTCCCATTCTGTAGGCTCTCTCTTCACATTCTTAATTGATTCCTTAGCTGTGCAGAGCTTTTTAGTTTAAAGGCATCCCACTTATTGATTTTGGGTAGTGGGGGACTTGTTGAGGAAGTTGGTAGAGTGTTAACCCTATTTTCTGTTCTACCAGTTGTAAGGTATCTGGTTTAATTCCTATGTCTTTCATCCATTTCAGTTTGAGTTTTATGCAGGGTGAGAGATATAGATCCAATTTCCTTTTTCTACATATGGCTATCCAGTTTTCCTAGTACCATTAATTGAAAAGATTGTTTTTCCTTGAAGTTATATTTTTGCCAACTTTGTCAAATATCAGATGGCTTATAGAATTGTGGTTTTCTCTTTGTATCTTCTATTCTATTCTATTGGTCTTCGTTTCTATTTTCAAACCAATACCATGCTGTATTTGTAACTACAGCTCTGTTGTATATTTTCAGATCAGGTATTGTGATACTTCCTGCTTTCATTTTTTTGCTAAGTATTGCTTTGATTATCTGGGTCTCTTATTGTTCCAAATGAATCTAAGAATTGATTTTTCTATATCTGTGAAGAATGTCATTGATATCTTGATGAGGATTTCATTGAATTTGTATAGCACTTTTAGAAAAATGGCCATTTTTAACTATGTTAATTCTACCTATCCAAGAACATGGGATGTCTTTCTATCTTCTTAGGTCTTCTTCTATTTCATTCATCAAAGTTCTATAATTTTCCTTGTGAGATCTTTTGTGGTAAAATTACTCCAGGACATAAAACCAGTTGTGGACCTCAATATGAAAATACTGGGAGACTTTAATACTCCTCTATCACCAATAGACAGATCATCAAAGCAAAAAACCAATAAAGAGATGTCCAGCCTAAACAACTCCATAAATCAAATGGATTTAACAGACATCTATAAAATATTCCACCCCAAATTGCCTGAGTATATCTCCTCAGCAGTACATGGATCCTTCTCCAAAATAGGTCATATTTTAGTTCACAAAGGAAATCCCAGCAAATATAAAAAAGTAGATATTATTCCATGTATCCTAGCAGACCATGCTACCATGAACTTAGCAATTAACAGCAGAAATCATAACAGAAAACACACATGTACATGGAGATGGAATAATAATACCCTATAAAATGAAAAATGGATCAAAGAAGATACGAGAACAGAAATCAAATATTTTTATGACACCACAATAACTCTGATACCAAAACCCAGCAAAGACACATCAAAAAAAGAAAATATCCCTGATAAACATAGATGCAAAAATCCCTAATAAAGTTCTAGCAAACTGCATTCAAAAACAAATCAAGAAGATAATTCCATGATCAAGTGGGCTTTATTCCAGGTATGCAAGGCTGGTTCAATATATGCAAATCAATAAAGGTTATTCATCACTTAAACAGAATTAATGATCATCTCAATAAATGCACAAAAGACCTTTGATAAAATCTAGCACCCATTTTTGAACCAAAATCTGGAGAAGATAGGGATCAAATAACATGTCTTAACTGTGTAAACAACCATATATGAAAAACCTACAGCTAATTTAACACTAACTGGAGTAAAGCTGAATGCATTTCCAGTAAAACTCAGGAACAAGACAAGGCTGCCTGCTCTCACCACTTTTATTCAATGTAGTCCTCACAATCCCAGCCAGAACAATCAGGCAAGAGAATGAAATCAAAAGGCAAAAATAGGAAGAGAGGATGTCAAACTATCACTTTTTGCTGATGACATGATCCTCTATCTGAAAGATCCAAAAAACTCCACCTGAAAACCGCTTGAGCTTATGAACAAATTTAACACAGTAGGAGGCTACAAGATCAGCATCCCCAGTCGATAGCTTTCTGCTGCACTAAAATAATAGGGAAGAAAAAGAAATCAGGATATTGGTCCCATTCACAATATCCTAAAAATGAATAAAATATTTGGGATTTAATGTAAGAAGGGAAGTAAAAGAGCTCTACAATGAAAATTATCAAACATTGAAGACAGAAATTGAAGAAGACCTGAGAAGATGGAAAGATATTCCATGCTCTTCATTAAGCAGAATTAATATAATTTAAATGGCCATTCTGCCAAAAGCACTATATTGATTCAGTAGAATCCCCATCAAGATTCCAATATCATTCTTTACAGATATAGAAAAAGCATTTCTCAAATTCATTTGGAACAAGAAACCCAGAATAGCTAAAACATTACTAATCAAGAAGGACAAAACATGTGGTTTTGCAAAACCAGATCTGCAATTATACTATAGAGCTGTAGTAACAAAAACAGCATGGTAATGGTATCAAAATAGAAATAAAGACCAATGGAATAGAAGACTCTGAGACAAACCCACAAAATTTTAAACATTTGATCTTTGACAAAGGGGGGTCAAACTATAACATGGAAGAGATACAGCCTATTCAACAAATAATGTTAGACAAACTGGATAGCCTTGTGTAGGAAGTTGAAATTAAATCTTTATTTCTCACATTGCACAAATATCAAGTCAAAATATATCAAGGAATTAGGAATTAAACCAGCTACCATACAACACCTAGAAGAAAAATCGGGACCAACACTCTAGCATATGGGAATTGGCAACAACTTCCTCATCAAGACTCCCAAAGTGAAAGAATAAAGTCCTGAGTTAATGTGTGGGATGCCCTTAATTTAAAAAGCTTTTTCAAAACTGTCAAGAGACAACCTACAGAATGGGAGATAATGATGTCTTGTGATTCCTCCAATAAGGTACTAATATCCAAAATTAACAAAGAACTAAAAAACTTAATTTCAAAACACAAACAATCCAATTTATAAATGGTCCAGAGAGTTAAACAGAAACTTCTCAACAGAGGACATGGAGCAAGTCAATGAACACATGAGAAAGTGTTCTAAATCACTAGTAATCTGAGAAGTGCAAATCAGAGTAACATTAAGATCGCAAATCAGAGCAGCATTACAATGATATTGCAGCCTTTGAAGGTAAATGGATGGCTATGGAAGAAATTATGCTGAGTGAAATCAGCATAACCCAGAGAACCAAGGTTCGAATGTCTTCAGTCATCTGTGGAGGCTGGAACTAGACCTTGGCCATTTAGAAAGGTGGTCTATTATCATGTGTTAAATCCGGATAAGGTGTAATGTTATACAGCTTAATACATTTTTAGAGATCTTTTGGGAAGGGGAGGGGAGGGGTAACGGTGAGTAATTTGGGGAGGCACTCTTGGGGGTAAATCTAATCTTCAGAATCTGTACATTTTATATTATTTCGTTAAAAACTTGTATGAGTGTTCAACAAATAAATTTCTTAATAAAAAAGATTTCATCTCACTCCATTAAGACTGGCAAAGATGAAGAATACACACAGTAAGAAATGATGTAGGGGTTGTGGGGAGTTAGAAACACTAGCACACTGTTGGTGGAACTTCAGACTAGTATAGACACTCTGCAAAGCAGTGTGGAGACTCCTCAGAAACTTAGGGTGTGATCCACCATATGACCCAGCTATCCCACCTCTGGATATTCTCCCAGAGGACTTAGAATCAGCACATTACAGTGACACAGCAAAATCAGTGTTCATAGCAGCTCAATTTAGAATAGCTAAATTTTGATATCAATCCAAATATTCCTCACTGCATGAATGGATCCAAAAGCTCAGGTATATATATATATATATATATATATATATATATATATATATATATACACACATACATATGTATACATACATACACATGTACACACATATACGTATATATACACACACACATACAAAATGGAGTTCTACTCAGCTGTTTAAAACAACAGTAATGCAGCCTTTGAGGGTAAATGGATGGCAGTGGAAGAAATCATGCTGAGCAAAGTTAGCCAAGGGTCAAATGTTTTCCCTCATTTGTGGAAGCTATATCTAATTCCACACTTGGGTGAAAGGTAGTCAAACTCATGTATTGGACCCACCAAGGGCGTAGCAACACATTATGTAGGGGAACCATAGTCATGTAGTCAGGGAGGCAGCAGGTGATGGGAGCCAAGATAATCAACAATGTTGTATACTTATATCCCCCTCAGAAGTCAAAAAATATTTATGCAATCATTTAATTGTGAAAAACTCACAATGTTATACATATATGTATAAGGTTTTATATATATAATGTATGTATATATATACACATATATGTATATATAAGCATTTATATTTGCTATAGGGATTTAATATATAAGAATCAAGAGATTGGGGTGTGGGCAATGTTGGGGTGATTATGGTTTAGGATCAAATGCATATCATATTGTTACTTTATGCACATTTATGATTGTATAGTAACTCAACTTAGTAATTTAAAAAACAATGCTTTCATGATGTCCCAGAGGTTTCAATATGTTATGTCTTTCATTCTCATTCACTTCCAAGAATTTCTTGGTTTCTGTTCTCATATCTTCTTGTATCCGATCTTCATTTTATGGGGTATTATTCTCTCTCTCTCTCTCTCTCTCTCCCTCTCCCTCTCCCTCTCTCTCTCTCCCCATATATATATATATATATATATATATATATATATATATATACACACACACACATATATATATATACATATGTATATATATATGCTTTCTGTTATAATTTTTGCTGTTAATTGCTAGAAATATGGCATCATGATCTAATGGTCTACTTTTTTATATTCGCTGGGATTTCCTTTGTGAACTAGAATATGATCTGTTTTGGAGATGGATCCATGTACTGCTGAGAAAAAGGTAAACTCAGCCTAAACTCAGCCAATTTGGGATGTTAAGTCCATTTGATTTAAGGAGTTCCTTTGGCTGCAGATCTGTTTTTGTTGTTATTTTGTTTTTGGGGGTTTTTGTTTCTTTGCTTTGAAGATCTGTCTATTGATGATAGAAGAGTATAAATGTCTCCCAGTATGATCATGCTGGGATCCCTACATGGTTTTATGACATGGGGTATTTTTTCCACATAGTGGGGAGTGTTGGTGTTTGGAGAATAGATATTTACTATCTATTATATACAATACAATCCTGTTGAATTGTTCCCTTTACTAGGATGTAGTGGCCTTCTTTATCTCTTCTGATTAGTTTTTGATTGATCTCTGCTTTCTCAGATAGAAGCATTGCAACACCAGCTTGCTTTCTTGATTCATGAGCCTGAAAGATTTTTTTCCATGTTTCATCTTCAATCTGTGGATGTTTTTGGCTTTAGGGTGGGTCTCCTATAAGCAGGACATTTTTGCATTTTTGAAAGAGAGGATATGAATCAATTATATTTTCATCTGTTTTTCATTGCTCTGATACTTAGTTGTGTATGTGGTGCTGGGGTTTGAACCTGGGTCCTCTTGTATGCCGGGCAAGCACAATACCATTGAGCCAACGCTCCAGCCCCTGCATTTTGTTTGTAGATCCAATCTGCTAATCTGTGTCTTTTATTTGGTGTGTTGAGACCATTCACTTTCAGTGTTAGAATAGTTATTTGTGGTTCATCATGTTTTATTAGTGAGTTTTCTGCAGTCTTAGTTGTCTTTTGTGAGCATGTACTTTTATTGAATTTCCTCTGTTTGTGGGTTTTGAGGATTGTTTGCTTGTTCTTTGGCATTTCTCTCTTGCAGCCTTTAATATTGTTTCCTTGATTTCCCTATTATACATGTTGAATATGATGTATCTTATTGAGCTTCTCATTTGGTTAGGCCTATTGGGTGTACTATATGCTTCACAGATGAGCATCTCACACTATATTCTGATTTGGCAATATTTTTCTTTAACTGTTTCATTGAGAATGTTCTTTATAGCATTCATTTACATTTCAATTTCTTCCTGTAATCCAATTACTCTCATATTCTTTCCTCTGAAGAAAATTCTGCTTGTGTTCTGTGAGTATTTTTTCCTTTCCATCATCTGTGCATTCAAGTTTACTCAGCCTTTACTCATTATCGGAAGTTCTTTCTTCTAGGGCTGTGGTTCTATTCTCTACAGAAATTAATCTTTCATATTAAATTCCATGTTAAATCTTCTATATTAAATTCTTCCATTGATCCTTTCATTTGTTTGACTGAGGATTTTAAGTCTAAACTTTCTCTTTTCATTGTATCCATTTCTTGGTTAAAGAAGTTTTTTCTCAAGTGTTTGCTTTCTTATTTCCTTCTTTAGGTGTTCTTTTAGGTCTTTGAGTGTTTTGGTCATACGATTGTTGATAGTTTTCTCTAGGTTTTCATCCTGCTCTTTATCAATAGGCTCCATGGTTTGAGAGTAGTAGGTTTGAGAAGAAGTTTTTCTAGTGTGCTTCCTTATTTATGAAGAAATTCTTCTAGGACCTTGAATTAAAGTAAATTCTATTTCTCCTTATTTTATGGGTGTGCCTTTGTGTATGATTGTTTGTTCTTCTGTTTATTGATGAATGTGTAGAATGGGTTGGTGTTGGAGAGGAGGTCCTGAGACTTCTCTCTGGTTGAACCCCTGTGGGATCTTGCTGATGGGTTGGGGGTTTTTGTCCCCTCCCTTACTTAGGTTGAGGATCTGTGAGGATAGTTGAGTTCAACAGGTGGTACCCCAACCTTTCAACTTTACTGACCTTTACAATTTCCAACACTTCCTGCATTGATGCCCTAATGGAACCATTCACCCTTCACGAAGGTTTTGACTTGCTGAATCGATTTCATTTATTGATATTGGTCTGTTTAAGATTTCTGTATCTTCTTGGGTCAATTTGGGCATGTTGTATATGCTAAGAAACTTGTTCATGGGGCAGGAATGGTGGCTCTGAGGTTGGAGCACTTCCCTGACATGTGCAAGGATCCCAGCTCTAACCCTAGCACCACATACATAGATAAGTGTTAGACAAACAAAGACCAGAAGGAAAAATGAATAAAATTGAGTCTCTCCTTCTCTATCATTCTGTCCCTCTGTCCTTCAAAAGAAACAAACAAAAAAACAAAATTGTTCATGTCTTCCAGATTTTCCAGCTTATTGAAGCATAAGTAGCCAAATTAGGTTCTGATAATCAACTCTTTATTTTGTTGATTCTTTGTATTGTTCTTTTATTTATATTTTATTTGTTTCAGCTATGAGCTTGATTATCTCATGTCTTCTACTGGTTTGGGGATGAGTTTGTTCTTCTGCTAAGGGCTTGAGTGGAGCATAAGCTTATTTATTTGAGATCTCTCTAGTTTCTTGGTGGAAACATGACAGCTATAATATACATAATATATGTGACTGTTGTGTTTTCATTCTTTTTTTTTTAAGAGAGAAGGACAGTGAGAAAGAGAGACAGAAACAGAAAGAATCAATTTTTATTGAGTTTTTCACATGGCTTTCATTGCTCCAACACTTTAGTTGTGTACGTGGGTGCTGGGGTTTGAACCTGCGTACTTGTGTATGTGAGGCAAGCGCCATAACCTCAGAGCCACTGCTCCAGCCCCGTGTTTTTATTATTAATTTTTTCTAAGAAGTTCCTGATTTCTATTGTCCTTTCCTCTTTGATCCATTCTTCATTTTAAGAGAGTATTATCCAATCTCCATGTATTTATGTGACTTCTGTTATTTTCCATATTGTTGATTTCTACTTTCATACCATTATGTTCTCATAGGATACATGGAATTATTTCTATTTTTTTTTGTATTTGCCAAGATTTTCTTTGTGAACTAATATATGATCTATTTTGGGAAAAGTTCCATGTGCAGCTGAGAAGAAGGTAAATTCAACTGTTTTGTTTGGAATGTTCTGTAGATGTCTGTTACATCCATTGGATTTAAGGTATCTTAGGCTGGAGGTATCTTTATTGATTGTTTTGATGACCAGTCTATTGCTGATAAGGATGTATTGAAGTCCCCCAGTACTATTGTGTTGTGGTCTATGAGGAATTGAAAGTCAAAGAGTATTATTGCTCCATTATTGGGTGCTTTGATATGTGAGGCATCAATATTTACAGTGGTTATATCATCTAGTTGGATTGATTCCTTTATTAAGATATAGTGGCCATCTTTGTCTCTTCTGATTAATGTTTGGTTGAAATCTACATTGTCAGATATTAAAATCACTACACCAAATTTTTTTCTTGGGCTATATGGGTTATAGACTTTTCTCCATCCTTTTACCATTAGCCTATGGATGACTTTACCTGTAAGATGTGTCTCTTGTAGGCAGCATATTGTTGTATTTTGTCTTTTGATCCATTCCAGTAATCTGTGCCTTTTGGTTGGGAGTCAAGGCCTCAACATTCAGTGTCAAAATGTATAAGTATTTTCAGTTTATTGCCATTATGATTTTGTTATATTTTGTGCTGTCTTGGTTCTCATTGAGCTGATTAAGCTTTTTGTTGATTTTACTCAGCTTGTGGGGGTTGGGAATTGATTGTTCATATCTTTATGTGAAGTCTGTCTTTAACTATTCTTTGTATAACTATTTTTGTGTTCATGAATTCTTTTGATTTGTTCATGTTGTGAAATATTTTTATTTCTCCCTCATATGTAAAACTGAGTTTTGCTAAGTATATTATCCTTGGCTTAAAGTTCTTTTCTTTTAGGGTTTGGAATATCTGATTCCAAGCCCTCCTTGCATGTAGGGTCTGAGGTGACAAATCGGAAGTGAACCTTACTTTTTTTCTTCTAAATTTTACTTGATGGTTCTCTCTTACAGTTTTATTATTATTCTTTCCTTGTTTTCTCTGTTAAACATTTTGAATATGATGTGTCTTGGGGAATTTCTCAATTGCATAGGTCAAGTTGGAGACCTGAACACCTCCTGCATGTGCATATTATCTCATTTCTAATATGAGAAATTTTCTGTAATCATTTCATTTCTTTATGCCTTTATTTTGTACCTCCAGGTTTACCTTTACCCCAATGACTCTCCTTTGGTGTTTAAATGTCATACCAGAGCTCTTGAATATTTTTGTCCTTTTTTTGTTTTTAATTTGCTTGACATAGTCTTCCATTTTGGATGGAATCATTGCTACATATTCAGCAAACATGGATAATGACATAGTGAGATACTAAGTTAAGGCTGATCGTAGTTCCTAGAACTCTCTACCCTCCATCCATTCCTCAATCTCATGTCTCCTCTGTAATACCCCCATACTATAATTGGAAATGAACATATACATGTATATTAATTTTTGAAATTTCTGAGTTTCACTGCCTGCCTAGGTACAGTTAGGCTTCTCATGGGAGTTGAGTGTTCCCAATTGTGTAAATAACCCCCTTTATCCTTTTCTTTCCTCTCTTCTCATCCCACCTTCATAGTTATGGTTCCCCCAGCTTATGTGAAATTTCAACTATGGTGAATTTATTACTTAAACTTAGCTAACTCTCATCTTGTCTTAGGTTTCACTCTACCTTCCACATTTGAGAGAAAACATTCAGCCCTTAAATCTCTGTTTGAGATATTTCACTCAGCATAATTTTTTCCATTTCCATCCATTTGGCTGCAAATGCCATTATATATATCTCTCTAATAGCAGAGTAGAACTCCATAGCATATATGTATATATGTATGTATGTATGGTTTTTTGATCCATTCATCCAGTGAGGAGCATCTGGGTTGATTCTATAGTTTAGCTATTGTAAGTTGAGCTGCTATTAACATTGATATAGCTATGTCTCTATAGTATGCTGATTCTAGCTCTTTTGGGAAAATGCCCAAAAAGGGATAGCTGGGTTGTAAGGAAGTTCTATCCCTAGTTTTTTGAGGAGTCTCCACCCTGCTTTCCAGAGTGGCTGTACAAATTTGCAGTCCCACCAACAGTCTGTTAATGTTCCTTTCTTCCCACATCCCTTCTAGCATCTGTTATTGTTCGTATTCTTCGTTTTTGACACTCTGCCTGGAGTAAGGTAGAATCTCAGTGAAGTTTTGATTTGCATTTCTCTGATTACTAGTGATGTAGAACATTTTCTCATATATTTATTGGGTTTTTGGACTTCCTCCAATGAAAAGTTTCTGTTTAGTTTCCGTGGCATTCATTGATTGGATTATTTGTGGTTTTGGTGTTCAGTTTTGATTCCTTTGTATATTCTGGATATAAGTCCCTTGTCAGAGGCATAGCAGATTTTCTCCCATTCTGTAGATTCTTTCTTGACACCCTTGACTATTTCTTTAAGTATGCAGAAGCTGCTGTTCAGTTTAATGACAACCCACTAATTGATTCTTGGCTTTAATTCTTGCACTATGGGAGTCTTATTAAGTAAGGCAATGTCTACATCGATGTTGTGGAATGTTGATCCTAATTTTTTCTTCTAACAATTGTATAGTTGTTGGTTTAATTCCTAATTCTTTGATCCTTTGTGATTTGAATTTTGTGCAGGGTAAGAAATAAGGATCTAATTTCAGTTTTCTGTATGACTGTCCAGTTTATCCAGCACCATTTGTTGAATAGGCTGTCTTTCCTCCATGCTACATTTTTGTCCACTTAGTCACATATCAGAAGGTTAAAGACTTTTGGATTTATCTCAGTATCTTCTATCCTGTTCCATTGTTCTCCATACCAATACCATTCTGTTTGTTACTATAGCCCTATTGCATAATTTCAGGTCAGGTATTGTGACACCTACTTTTTCCTCTTTCTTGCTTAGTAAGGTTATTCTGGGTTTCCTGCTGTTCCAAATGAATTTGAGTATTGCTTTTTCTATATCCATGAATAATGAAGAATGTCATTGTTATCTTGATGGGGATTGCAATGTATCTGTACAGGGCTTTCGGCAGAATGGCCATTTTAATTATATTGATTCTGCCTAACCAAGAACATGGAATATTTTTCCATTTCTCAGGTCTTCTTCCATTTCTTTTTTAAATGTTCCATAGTTTTCATTGTAGAGGTCCTTTATATCCTTTGTTAGATTAATTCCCAAGTATTTTATTTTTTTGAGGTTATTGGGAATGGGATGGATTTCCTGATTTCTTCTTCGGCAGAATCTCAAATGGAATATAGGAAAGCTATTGATTTCTGAGTGTTGATCTGGTAACCAGCCACTTTGCTAAATTAATTTATAAGCTCTAGAAGTCTTCTGGTAGAGCTTTTTGGGTCTGCTAGATATAGGATCATGTCATTGGCAAATAGTGATTACTTGACTATCTCTTTTCCTATTTGAATTTCTTTGATTTCCTTCTCTTGTCTGATAGCTCTGGCTAGGGTTTTGAGGACTATATTGAATAAGATTAGTGAGAGTGAACTGGATTGTCTTGTAATCGAATTTAGTGGGAATAGACTCAGTCTTTTTCCATTAAGCATAATGGGTTTGTCATAAATGCCTCTTTCAAAATTAAAATATGTTCCTTTGATCCCTATCTTCTCCAGAGTTTTGAGTATGAATGGGTGTTGAATTTTACCAAAGGCCTTTTCTGCATCAATTGAGATGATCATATGGTTTTTGTCTTTAATTCTGTTTAAGTGGTCATTCACATTTGTTGATTTGCATATGTCAAACCAGCCTTGCATTCCTGGAATGAAGCCCACTTGACCATGATGTATTATCTCTTTGATGTGTTTTTGGATGTGATTTGCTAGAATTTTATTAAAGATTTTTGTGTCTATATTCATCAGGGAAATTGGTTTGTAGTTTTCTTTTTCTTTTTTTTAAAGAGAAAGGGACAGTGAGAAAGAGAGAAACAACTTTATTTAGTTTTTCACATGGCCTTAGTTGCTCCAACACTTAATTGTTTACGTGGTGCTGGTGTTTGAACCCGGGTCCTTGTGCTTTCCAGACAAGCACTGAAACTGCTGAGCCACCACTCCGGCCCCATGTAGTTTTCTTTTCTTGGTGTGTCTTTGTTGGGTTTTGGAATCAGGGCTATATTTGCCTCCTAAAAACTATTTGGTGGGGGGGTTCTTCCATTTTAATTTCATTGAATAGCTTACAAAGGAGTGGTGTTAATTCTTCTGTAAAGTTCTGGTAGAACTCTGCTGAGAATCCATCAGGTCCTGGCCTTTTCTTTTTTGGAAGGGCTTTGATTGCTGTTTCAATTTCACTACCTGAGATTGGTTTGTTTAGATTTTCAATGTCCTCCTGTGTTAATTTGGGAATGTCTTATGTGGCTAGGTATTTGTCCATGTCTTCCAGATTATCAAACTTGGAATAGTATAGTTTTTCAAAATAAGTTCTGATAATCCTCTGGATTTCAGTTGAATCAGTGGTGATGTCTCCATTTTTGTCTTTGATTTTGTTGATTTGCTTCACTTCATTCTTCATTTTGGTGAGGTTGGCTAGAGGGTCTGTCAATTTTATTTATTTTTTCAAAGAACCATCTCTTTATTTTGCTGATTCTTTGTGGGTTTTTGTTGTTGTTGTTGTTGTTCTCAATTTCATTAATTTCAGCTCTGATCTTGGTTATTTCCTGCCTTCTGTTGGATTTGGGATTGGACTGTTCCTCTTTTTGTAGGGATTTGAGTTGGAGCATAGGTTTATTTATTGGGGCTCTCTCCTGATTTTTGATGATGGCACTCAGTACTATACATTTACCTCTCAAGAATACTTTCATGCTGTCCCAGAGATTTTGATATCTTGTGTCATCATTCTCTTTTATTTCCAAGAATTTCTTGATTTCTGTTCTTTTCATCTTTGATCCATTTTTCATTTAAGAGGGTATTATTCATTCCCCATGTATTTACGTACTTTTTTGTTTTCCTTGCTGTCAATTGCTAAAATCATACTGTTGTGGTCTGACAGGACACATGGAATTATATCAACTTTTTTATATTTGCTAGATTACCTTTGTGAACTAGGATATGATCTATTCTAGAGAAGGATCCATGTGCTGCTGAGAAGGTAAACTCAGCAGATTTGCAATGAAGTATTCTGCAAATGTCTGTTATGTCCAATTGATTGAGTTGTTTAGGTTAGAGTTATCTTTATTGATATTTTGCTTTGATGATCTGAAAAATGTTGACAGTGGTGTATTAAGGTCCCCCAGTATTATTGTGTTGAAGTCGATAAGTGGTTTAATGTTCTTGAGTACTTTTTCCATATATTTGGGAGGATTATAAATGGGGGCATAAATGTTAACTATCATTATGTCTTCTTGATATATTGTTCCTTCTACTATGATGTAGTGACCTTCTTTATCCCTTCTGACTAATTTTTGGTCAAAATTAACTTTGTTGGAAATAAGGGTTGCAAATAAGGCTTGCTTTCTTGGGCCCTATGCCTGGTAGGTTTTTTGCCAAACTTTCACCTTTAATCTGTGTCTATTTTTGGCTGTGAGGTATGTAAGCAGCATATTATTGGATTTTGTTTTTTGATCCAGTCTGCTAATCTGTCTTTTGACTGGGGCATTAAGTCTATTCACTTTCAGTGTTAGAAAAGATGTGATTCTGGATCCCTGGTATTGTGATCATTGCTGTATTTTGTGCCATCTTGGATATCTTTTAGTGAGTTATGTTTTTACTGACTTTCCTCTGTTTATGAGCTTTGGGAGTTGATAACTTGTTCCTCTGACTTAAGTTTGTCTTTGAATATTCTCTATAGAGCTGGTTTTGTGTTCATGTGTGTTGCTAGTTTGTTCTTATAGTGAAAGTATTTTATTTACCCATTACATTTAAAGCTGAGTTTTACAGGGTATAGTATCTTTGACTAAAAATTGTTTTCTTTCAATATTTGAAAAATATTGTTCCACGCTCTGCTAGTCTTTATTGGCTGAGCTGAAAAATCCACAGTAATTCTTATTGGTCTGCCTATCAATGTGATTTGTGTTTTTCTCTTACTGCTTTTAAAATTCTTTCCTTGATTTCTCTGTTATTCATTTTGTATATGACGTGTCTTGGTGAATTTCTCATTTGGTGTTCTATAGGCATCTTGAATTTGAATTTCTGGATCTATTATGATATGGGGGGAAGTTTCTTAAGCTATCTCATTGAGAATGTTCTTTATCTTGTTTGTTTGTTTTTCTGTGTTCTTCCCTATCCCAATTACTCTCAGGGAGTTTCTTCTGATCTTGTATCATACTTCTTGGAAGTTCTGATCATGTTCAATAAGTTTCTTTTATTGTCTGTCCCCCTTGCATTCAGGATTGCTCAGCCTGTGTTTGTTGTCTTATGTTTGTTCTTC
>PVKS010016804.1:0-43225 GCA_004027875.1 Aplodontia rufa
TGTTCATAGCAGCTCAATTTACAACAGCTAGATTATGGAAACACACAGATGTACTTCACTGGATGAATGGATCCAAAAGCTGTGGTACATATATACCACAGAATTTTACACAGCAATTAGAAACAATGATATTGCAGCCTTTGAAGATAAATGGATGGCTATGGAACAAATTATGCTGAGTGAAATCAGCTTAACCCAGAGAATCAAGGGTCAAATGTCTCCACTCATCTGTGGAAGCTGGAACTAGACCCTGGCCACTGAGAAAGGTGGTCTATTATCATGTGTTAAATCCAGATAAGGTGTAATGTTATACAACCTAATACTTTTTTAGAGATATTGTGGGAAGAGGAAGGGAGGGATAAGGGTGGGTAATTGGGTGGGGGGGTAACTCTTGGGGGTAAATCTCCAGAATCTATATACATTTTATATTATTTTGTTAAAAACTTATATGGTTGTTCAAAAAATAAATTTCTCAATAAAAAAAATAACTGATACTTGGTTTGAAGGCAGAAGGAGTACAAAGGCCAAAGAATTCAAACCTCTCACACATTAAAGGATCAAAGACTTACTAGAGGAAGTAATATATTCAGTCTTAGACCTAAGGACGAGCAGAAATCAGCTGTTTTCTTTCGTAGGGGGATGAGGAAAAAGGACATAAACACACCCAAGCATGTTCATGTTCATAAAACCTTAAGAGACTGAGGACTGGGGCTAGGGCAGTGGCTCGGCAGTTCCGGCGCTTGCCTGGCATACGCAAGTACATGGGTTCAAACCCCAGCACCCATGTACATAACTAAGTGTTGGAGCAATAAAAATTGATTCTCTCTGTCTCTCTCTCTCTCTCTCTCTCTGTTTTTCTCTCTTTATAAAGAAAAGACAGACTGAGGACTAAATTTGAAAAAACTATATTCCGTGCTTTTATAATTATGCCATGATATATTCTAATATTAGGTATATCTCAAAAAGAACCAATTAAAAATAAAAGCCTTGGAGAAAGTAAAAGTCCATCACTTTCAGGGAAATTAAAGTAATTCAGACTGGCTAAAACTCAGAAGTGTGAATAATTAGTAAAAAGAAATTACGGGCTGGAGCGGTGGCTCAGTGGTTACAGCGCTTGCCTAGCATGCGTGAGGACCCAAGTTCAAACCCCAGCACCATGTACACAACTGAGTGTTGTAGCAACAAAGGCCACATGAAAAACTAAATAAAGTTGTTTCTCTCTCTCACTGTCCCTCTTTCTTTAAAAAAAAAAAAAAAGAAAAGAAATTATGTTGGAGGATAATCAGGGACTAGGCTCCATGAGCTATTTTGAAATGCTACTTAAGTTTTATGCTGGGGTCAATGGTGACATGAAAATGATCAGCTTGGTATTATACAAAGAATGGATCTCCATGTGGGGGGGGGGGCAAGCGCCTTAACCGCTGAGCCACCGCTTCAGCTCCTTCAACAGGATTTTTAAAAGGTTAGAATAATTCACTTTGAAGAGGACAACTGACAACAGTCTAGATAAATTCTGAGAAATTGTCTAGAAATGTATAAATGACAAAAAGCTGAATATATAAAGAACTTCCATAAATCAATAAGAAAAAGTAAAATAATTCTAGTAGAATAGTAAGCAAAAAACAGATCATACTACAAGAAATCTGAATGAACAAAAAATGAAAAGATCTCTTACAGTAAGGAGGTATAAAATATATAAAAACGTGTATAAATAAGCATATAAAAACGAGATACTATTTCTCACCCATTAATTAATCTCAAAGAACTTTTTGACAATTAGAGACACTGAGTGTTGGAAAAGAAGCATTCTTTGCCAAGGCAGTATAAAAATTATAATCTCTTTGCAAGTATTTGTGACAGAAGACAGGTGTACATTCTAAAAATGAGCCATTCCACTTATAGATATGCACTGTGTATGAGTGAGAAAATACAATGCCCTTTGACGTAGCACCAATTGGAGGAAAACGGTAAACAATGTTAAGTGTCCATAAGTAGAGGAACGGATATTTACAGTACAGCATAATTAGATGATGAAAGACTATATAATAAATTAAAAGGAATGAAACAGAAATAAAATATCAACATTAGTTGATTTAATACATTCAAGCTTTCTAGCCAAAATGACTTATTAAGTTTATACTTCATCACAACCTCTCTGCTCAGCACAAACAGAAAAGATACATAATATGACACTTTACTGCTTGTAGTTCAACACAAGATAAATATTTCTGTGGACTATAAACAGAACAGAAATGCAAAGCAATACACAGGACTGAAGCCATAGGTCTACTGGGCTCTATGTGAAAGTGAAATATGAAGGTCCTGAGTTCAATTTGGATGAGATAATAAATATCAAATGCTCCAGCTGAGACAAAGAAATAGTGCCAGTCTACATGAAGTCAATAACTTCCTGGGGTGAGAATACGTCCTGTTAGTGAAAGAAGACTGAAGAACTGGTAAAAGGTATAGACTAGATAAATCCAAATTCCCAATATAAAGATCTAAAGTCAACAAGCTTCTCACCAATGAAGGACCATCATTTTAGACTTCTTCCCGTTATCTTTATTTTATCCTCATTGCCACTGTAAGAATTAACATTTAGTCCTAAGGAAACAGCCATTTTTTCTCAAAAAACAAGTACAAACATTTATAATTTGTTAAGAATATTATGGTATGCAGAAAACAACACATCCAAACTGATGTGCAGGTGTAAAAACTGGCTAATCTCACTCATTAGTCTGGTATGCAAAACAATCTGAATTCTTATCTCAACTAAAATCCCAAATTAATACAGACTACCAAACTTTAGAACTAAATCTAAGGATTCACAGGAGCAAGGTAAACTGGAATTCGTAAAGAGAAAATGACTAAATATATAATTTCATATTTTTAAAAACTCAAAAAGCATATTCTACGTTCAGAGTTCTATACTTATACTAGCTGCAAAGGAACATACAAATAAAACAGATTCTCCAGGTTTAAAGGAAAGAGGATAAGACCACTAAATCACAGTACTTTACCAACAACTACAAATATCTCAGCAAAGAAATAAAGTTCTACGGGAACATGAAAAATAACTTATTTCAGTAATGGAAACAGCAGGAGGGTCAGTATGTATGAAATAGGGCTTGAAAATACACAAAATACAGACAAAAAGAGATGAAGGGAATTCTCTTAGAAAGAACCACATGAACTTTCAGAGGCAGGGATCTGTAGAGAAATATGAGTGGAAGTGATAAAATTAGTTTAGCTGAGATACAAATTACCTGAGAGAAAGAAATTTGCTTTAAACATAATTCTAGGGCTGGAGCGGTGGCTCAGTGGTTACGTGCTTGCCTGGCATGCGCAAGTACGTGAGTTCAAACCCCAGCACCATGTACTCAGCAGTCTCTCAGAGCATCAAAAGGCACATGAAAAACTAAATAAAAATTGTTTTTCTCTTTCTCTCTCTCTCTCACTGTACCTCTCTCTTTCAAAATAAATAAATAAATAAATAAATAGACATAAATCTAATGAGTTGGGCTATATTTGTAGGCAGTTTTAAGAGTCTGTAAAGAAAACCAGTAACAGTACCTTTTTTCAGTCTAGGTTCTGCACAAGTTGAAAAATAAAAGCATACCAGACAAAATACAAAAATTACCTGTATTACTAATGAAGGCTAAATTGAAAGAAAATCTTTCAGTGAAAGATTTCCAAGAAGACTTCTAAGTGAATAATACCATGATGAAAGGTTCACTTTGAAAAAAATAATCTAATATAGTCATGGGATGTAATGGGTGAAATCAATTGCCAGATATATTTCATATAACTCCTCTTCTTTACCCCAGCGGTAACTGGTTATCCCCTATTGCTAGATGTACCTTCTTTACCCTTTGTTAATACAATGAGCTCCAACTTCTTCAGTTCTAATTCAGAGACCAAGATATTTTACAGAATACAATCAAGATGTTCCCAAAATCCCTAGTTTCCAATGGCATAAAGACAGCTGCTTAATATAAACAAACACAATTTACCACAGAATTAAAATTAGACAAGGAAAAAAAACAACATTGATCATTGATCACTTTACTTTTAATTTATATGTCCCTCTTTGCTGCACTCAAGGGAACTTCTTTTTTTTTTTTTTTAAAGAGAGAGGGACAGTGAGAGAGAGAAAGAGAGAAACAACTTTATTTAGTTTTTCACATGGCTTTCGTTGCTCCAACCCTTAGTTGTGTTGGGGTGCTGGAGTTTGAACCCGGGTCCTCGTGCTTGCCAGGCAAGCACCGAAACCACTGAGCCACCGTTCCAGCCCTCAAGGTAACTTCTTAAAGACTATTTGTTCATTAATTCTCTCTTCAGCAAAATTTGACCAACCAATCTACTGACCTCCTATCTTCAATTCTTCAATTAGCATCATGGTTTTCTAGAAAGAGCTAGAAGTTATGTTTGCAAAGTAGTTCAAAGCAACTCAAGAATACTTTAAAATAAATTCCCATTCTAAAGATATTCCAGCCATATAGGTAGCATGAATTTAAGCCATGATCGTTATGAATCAAACTATAAACCACCATAGCTGCAATTTGTGGTTAGATATCCCCTTGGCAGATTTTACTCCTTCCACTATACAAGTTGCCTCATAAGACAGAAGATAGGCAAACTGTGGGCTGGAGATGTAGCTCAGTGATAAAAGTGCTTACCTAGCATGTGTAAGACCTTGGATTCCACCCCCAGCACCACAAAAAAACAAAACGAATCAAGTTTCCCTGCCTTAGTCTGGATTTTTTTTCTAACTTCATCTTTTCATCAGGAATAAATCCCAACAGGGTCCCAGATGTATACGGGGTTTATCAGACTTTCCCATATCATGTAAGCACTTGCCTTATCTGCTATTTCTAAGCATTCATTAAAAATTCTAGATTACTAGAATTGTGTGATAGTCCCAGGAAGAACTCCAGCTTCAGTAGTTCCTTACTTTCTGAATTCATGCTTTTGCCTAATCTTTTGGTCTCTAAAGATTTCCTACTGTTTTCTTATCAGCAGTGACAATAAAAAAATCCAGAAATTTGAGGTGTCTTGAAATGGAAGCAGTTTTATGATATCTAATTCAATATGTACACAGAAACAGGAATTGAGGGCTCAGTTTTAATTCAATGACAGCAACCTAAACTCAATGACTCAACTGTATATGAATTAGTTATATAAATCTAATACACTGTTAAACTGCTACCCTAACAGGAAATTTATTTTAAAAGATTTATATCTTTTGCACTAATTTTATTAAACATTACAAAAGATAAAATATTTTACAAGTAAAATTGTATGTATGTGAATGTCTTATCAGTTTATTAAATGTGAATTAGAAAGTTAATACATTTTAAATATTCTCTTACCTGTTCAAGTGCTTGGGTTTTTGCTTGCTCTATTTTCCTTATAGTTTCCTTTTCAGCTTTGAGTGCTGATGATGACAAAGTTTTAACAGACATAAAATCAACAGTCATCCATTCATCCCTCTGTTAAAAAAAAAAAAAAAAAGGAAGCCACTTTAATCTGAACCAATTCAAACTGAATAATAGCAAGGATTTTGGAGGCACTCAAACTATGTAAGATCTTACATGGCAATGTAATATTAAGCACATTTCTTAATCTCACTACAAACTAGTCTTTCCCCTATAAAATGAGATAAAATGCCCATCTTTCAGTTGGCATGTTCTTTGTTTTGTTGTAAGGAGTCCAACACACTGCTTCATAAACAACAATCAATCAAACGTTAGTTCCTGTCCACTTTTTTCCTTTCTTTTTGGCTATCAGTGGAGAAATTACATTCTTTCTCAGGCATATGAAGTATAACTCAAAATATGTGAACTATCAAACTGTTAGCATTGTTAAGGAAATAATGACATAAGGAAAAAGAGGAATAAAAACTGCAACTGAACTCTACCCATCATAGAAAGGTCAGACAGAGGTAACGGTACACATGAGGGGAAAGTGCCACTTCTCTATCAAAAATCAAAATTAGGAAAATCGCTAAGGGACTAGAATAAAAATAAGCACTCACTTTCTCACAGCAGGAGAAAGGGAGTCTAACCTCTCAGCAAAAAGCATTACTGCCTAAATTATTCAAAAAGTATATTGCTCTCAAAGTCTAATTTTTGCCTTGAAGAAATTATAATCATCTTTTACTTTAACATTCATCTATTCTTAGAAGGTGACATTTCTTTCTTTAAAATAAGGTGACTTTCTTACCTGAATAACTTGGCTGTCGTCTTCCTTTCCTGAGTTTTCATCTTTCACTTTCCAGGCCTTTTCCTTGGCAGGAGTCTGGGATGGAACAGCCTCAACCCACTCTTCTTCAGAGCTCTAAGAATGTTTAGCACATAAGTAAAACTCACAATTTGCATATTTTCATATAAAATTTCAATGCAGTTGTTAAGTGGTAATGATTCAGCTTCCTAGATAGACTTCCTAGCATGACCCCTTTAAAATGGCAATGAAAACTAAAGGAAAAAACATGTAAACCCACTATCTGGAAGTAAGCCCACAAAACACAAATAACTTCTATTTTCTCATCAGTTATATTATGGAGCTAAAGAAAAGTAAAAAATAAAAATGAGAACGTCTACATAGAGAGTTTGCTTCAGCACAAAGCTTCAGTTCCTACCAAAGCAAGCAGTACTCACCTGTTTACCTCACCAGAACAGGGAAAATGATACTTAAGTAAATAAGTTTGCTTCCAATTTTGAGATTTGCTTCAATATAAACTGCAGAGATCTCAAGTAACAGCTAGACTGGTAAGAAATTTTACTAACTATGTTTAAACATCAGATTATTACATTAACTAAGGAGTATTATTAAGTCATTATTCCCTATGTGCTCATCAGGCCAGGTTTAGGACTTTTCAACTAATATATCAATTACTCTGCCATCTCTAATAGTGTATAAAGTACATTCACATAAATTATCACCCAGAACCCTTTAAATATCTCTATATTCTTTTGACTTTACAAATAAGGAAAGCTCCCTAAAACTAAGTAATTTGCCCAGGTTACATGCTATAAAGTGTGAAAACCAAGACAGGAATCTGGCTCTGTCTGGTTCTAAATCTATTCTTTGGAGCTACAGAGCTGAAGTATAAGATTCTAGAAATCACCTAGTGCAAACCACCTTGGTATACGGTTGAGAAACTTTGAGGCCAAGGAGAAAAAAACGACTGAACAGCAAAGCAAATGTTAGAATAACACAATGTTCTTCAATTCCATGAAGTTCTTGAAAATTACCTAAAGCTTTAACTAGAGAACATAAATGTCTATTCAAAGGTACCATCAATGTGGAGTAAACATATTTATGTTCTACCACCTCAACAGTCATCTATTTCCTAAGGCAAAGCAAATTTTATTCATTCACCCATTTAGGCCTTCATTTAGACTTACAGAAACTCTCAAACTTATCTATGTAGTTTTAATTTTTTAAGATAATCATTATAAATGCACTTTCTGGTCCAATCATGTACATATTATCATCAATTCAATTTAGTGAGATCTGGTTCCTAATTCTTGATGTCATTCATAAAATAACAGTTTATAGTCAGAAAAAAATAACCACTTTCTTTAGGAGAATGTCAATTTGCTAAGATCAAACTAACATAAAAGTTGGTGTTCTACAAGATTCTGTAATAGCTTGACTACCTCTTTTCCTATTTGGCTTCTTCGATTTCCTTCTCTTGTCTGATACCTCTGGCAAGAGTTTCAAGGACTATTTACTGAATAAGAGTGGTGAGAGTGGACATCCTTGTCTTGTTCCTGAATTCAGTGGGAATGATTTCAGTCTTTCTACATTAAGCATAATGTTGGCTATTGGTGTGTCATAATGGCTCTTACAAAATTAAAATATCTTCCCTTGATCCCTATCTTCTCCAGAGTTTTGAGTATCAATGAGTGTTGAATTTTATCAAAGGCCTTTTCTGTATCAACTGAGATGATCATATGATTTTTATTTTTAATTCTGTTTAAGTGATGAAATACATTTATTGATTTGTGTATGTTGAACCAGCCTTGTATCCCTGGATTGAAACCCACTTGATTGTGATGTATTATCTTTTGATATGTTTTTGGAACCGGTTAGCTAGGATTTTATTAAGGATTCTTAAATTCATTTGGAATAACAGAAGACCCAGAATAGCCAAAACATTACTAAGCAAGAAAGAGGAAGCAGGAGGTGTCACAATGCTTGACTTGAAATCATACTATAGAACTATAGTAACAAAAACAGCAGGGTATTGGTATCAAAACAGACATGAAGACCAATAGAATAAACTGAAAGATGCCGAGACAAACCCTCAAATCTTTAACCATTTGACAAAGGAGACAAAAATATAGCGTGGATGAAAGACAGCCTGTTCAACAAATGGTGCTGCACGCACTTGGACAGCCATATGCAGACAACTGAAATTAGATCCTTATCGCTCACTCTGCACAAGAATCAAACTGAAATGGGTAAAAGAATCAGAAATTAAACCAGCAACTATACAATTTCTAGAAAAAAATAATAGGAACAACACTCCACATCAGGGTTGGCACAGCCTTCCTTAACAAGACTCCCATAGCACAAAAATTAAAGCCAAGAATAAATGAGTGGGATGCCATTAAACTAAAAAGCTTCTGCACAGCTAAAGAATTAGTCAAGAGTGTCAAGAGAGAACCTACAAAATGGGAGAAAATCTTTGCCTGCTACACTTCCAACAGAGGGCTAATATCCAGAATATACAAAGAACTCAAAAACCTGAACACCAAAAACACTAATAATCCAATCAATAAATGAGTTAGGGAACAAAATAGAAACTTCTCAACAGAGGAAGTCCAAAATGCCCATAAATATCTGAGAAAATGTTCTATGTCACTAGCAATCAGAAATGCAAATCAAAATTTCACTGATATTCCACCTCACTGTCAGAGAGGCAAAAATGAAGAATACAAACAATAACAGATGCTGGAGGGGTTATGGGAAGAAAGAAGCACTATCACACTGCTGGTGAGACTGCAAGATTGTACAACGACTCTGGAAAGCAAGGTGGAGACTCCTCAAAAAACTAGGGCTAGACCCACCTTTTGACCCAGCTATCCCACTCCTGGGTATTTTCCCAAAAGAGCTAGAATCAGCATACTACAGACACAGCTACATCAATGTTTATTGCAGCTCAATTTACATAGCCAAACTATGAAACCAACTCAGATGCCCCTCACTGAACAAGTGGATTCAAAAACTGTGGTACATATATACAATGGAATTCTACTCTGCTATTAGAAAGAATGATATAGCATTTGCAGCCAAATAGATGGAAATGGAAAAAATTATTCTGAGTGAAATATCCCAAACTGAGACTTAAGGGCCGAATGTTTTCTCTCATGTGGAAGCTAGAATACAATCTAAGACAGATTGAATGTTAGCAAAGCTCAATAACAAACTCAACATAGGTGAATTTTTACATAAGCGGGGGAACCATAACTATGAAGCTGAAGGGAGAAAGGAGGGGTGCAGAGGCGGGAAGGAGGGATTGGGGGGTCATCAATGCAGTTGAAGGGAGGGATTAGGGGGTTTATCAATGCAGCTGGGAACCCTGGACTCCCATGAGAAGCCCAGCTAACAGGGGGGTAATGGAGGGGAGACTTGGGAGCAGAGAGTGGTCAAAATGGGGAGACCCTAGACTAGGATCTGCCTTAACTTAGTTAATATCCACATATTCATGAATATGTACACAACAATTCCCTCCAATATGTAAGACTATGTTGAACAAATAAAAAAATAAATAAAATCAATATTATGCTATTAAAAAAAGATTCTACATAGACCTTCTTCGACAATTACAGCTTTTCTGTTATCAGATGTTATGATTTGAACATGAAGTATCCCCCAAAGACTCACGTGGTAAAGGTAAGATCCCCAAAGCAGCAATGTTCAGAAGTAAGGCTTCTGGGAAGTGCCTAGATCAGGAGGACACTAACTGAATGGGCTATTAGGAGGTAGGCCCCTACTGGAGGAAATAAGTCATTGGGGCATGCCTTTGAAGGACACACCTTGTTCCTAGCCTCTTGCTTGCTCTTTTTCCCTGCTTAACAGTCAAATAGTTTTACTCTTCTGCATCCTTGATGTACTGTCTCCGTAAGACCCAGAAACAATGGAGATAGCCTGCCATGAACTGAAACCTCTGAAACTATAAGCCAAAATAAATCTTTGCTCTGTTAAGTTTTTTTCCCCCTCAGGTATTTTATCACAGCAATGAAAAGCTGGCTAACACTTCAAATATTGACCAACCACTTTGAAATTCTTTAACTGGAGCCATCTATTGCTTCATCACCTCAGCTGCAACCAGTCTCCTACTTTGGATAAATCCAATCATCAAGATCTGTAACTTCAGTTGAACTAGTCTTTTCACCCAAACTAGAATTCCCCTTACTGGTCTTGGTCAGTTCTTGCTTCAACTCCCTTCAACTCCCTTTGAAGCATTTATTATTTTTACATATACATGTGTGATTATTTGATTAATGTTCTATATCAGGCAGTAAGTTCTATGAGGACAGGCACCACATCTGCGTTGGTCTTCTCTGTATCCTTAAGTACCTAGCTTAAATATTGGGCAGATACCCTTACCTTTTTTTTTTTTTTCTTCCCCCAGGACTGAAGACTGAACTCGGGGCCTTGCGCATGCTAGGCAAGCGCTCTGCCACTGAGGTAAATCCCCAATCCCTACCCTTACCTTCTTAAACAATCAAGCTTTCCTCCAACTCACATTCCCCATACTCTCAACAAATGATCTCTCCTTTTACCCCATCAAGAAAAAAATGGGCAACTTCACCTTCTGATCTACCCTAAAACAAAATTAGTTATAGCTGTGACTATCCTAACCCCCTGTTAACTATTACTGTCCAAGACAGGTCCTCCACCAAAGATTTTGATCCCAACCATTCCTATTCCTCCAGAATCTTGTTCCATCAATTTTCTCCTCCTCTTATGCTTCAACCAAAGATCTCTGAAAGTCTAGAACTATGAGAAGTGTTTAATTCTTTTTGTTTGTTTGGAGGAAAAAAGAACCTTTCCTGACCCTCTGTATCCTTCTAATAATGATTCACCTTCCAACTTCATTGTAAGACTCTTATTGAAAGAGTAATCTAAATCCACTGTCATCACACCCTCATTTTCAAACATTTCTCCAAACTCTAAAGATAGCTACTTTCCCTATTAATCTAGTGAAATCTTCAAAACTCAATGGCTTCCACTTTGCCAAAACTACAACTTGCTTCAGTCTTTATCTCCCTAAACCTCTCTGCTGAATATAACTCTGTTGGTGACTAAGTTCCTTAACTTCTAGGACACATATCAGTTCTCCCACTCTTATTTCTTCTCCATTTCTTTCATGCACTCTTTCTTTCATGCACTCTTCCTTCAATGCTCAGTCCTCAAACCTCAATGTTGTTCAGGGTATCATTCTTTCCCCACTTCATTTTGTATTCTCTAAACACTCCTTATGAGCCATTAAATCCACTCGAAAGTTTCAGTGACTCAGTCACCTATTTGCTATACTTGGATGTCATGCTGAGCTCAAGGACAAAAAATAAACCCATCATCTTCCACAACGTTTGCTCCTCCTACTTCTATTACTGAACTGAGTTATCTGGCACATTAACAACCTACTTACTCAAGTCAGATATCTCAGAATTATTTTACCCCACCTAGCCAAACCTAGTATTTTCAACACTAAAATACTTATCAAACATACCACAAAGTAAACACAACATGATGGCCATGGGACCCTACAGCCATTTAACCAGGGATTCAAAAACAGGTCGTTGAAACAATTCATATAAGTTGTTCTCCAAGAATCTGAAATCGAGTCCAAAGGGGCTGATCTAAAACTAAGGAGAACTAGAAAAATTGAAAAAGGCAATTTATGTCATAAAGAATGGAATTCTGCAAAAATTCAGCTGTATCAAGAAAGCAAAAAAGACTCAGAGAAGAAACATGGAAAATGGCGAGATTATTAATAGCATTTGTAATTCTAATTCCAGATATTCCTAAAGTCCAGCTGATTCATTCCTACACCTAGATGTCTTATGATTTTTGTACTCAAATGACAAATTCTTCCCTATTTTGGTTTACATAAGCCAATTTAAGTTTGGTTTCCATAACCTGCAGTAAAGACTCCCAACGAATACATATTCCCTCCTTCCAAAATAGGAGTGTAAATGTGATCTTTTTTCTCTTATCTATACAACTGAAATAACCAAATAAGTCACTTGGACTTCATTTTTTTCTGCTTCCCTTTCTTCTCCAACTCCTCATAATGCATTTAGAGTACAATAAAGGGAACACTCAACCACAGTACTTCTCTTCTATGGCTGCCTATCACAAAGACTACTAATTATTCCTATTTTATCCTACCAATAGAACCCAATCTTATTTGGAGAAATAATGTGCCTCTTGTGCCTAATAGTGAAACATGATCAAGTGTTCAATGAAATGAAGTGTTCAGTGGGACTTTCTGAAAGTCAAATTAGGAAAGAAAAGAATGTAGTCTTTCCTATTACCTATTATAAGAGGTAATAACACAGGAATGATCAAAGAGCAAGACAACAGAAGCTTGGTCCCAGAAGACCACAATAACCCTAGACTGCTTACTCATTTCTTTCATGAGACAAAAAATGAACTTCTATCTTGTTCAACCAATGACTATTGTAAAATTTTTTTAAATAAATTCAGCTGAACCTAATTAGATGATCCACTCCCTATGGAATAAAATCAAAGCCTTTAGTTTACCAGGCCCTATCAATGCTTAAAGTATTATCTTTACTCACCCTCTCATTGGTTTATTTAAAATTTTAATGAATTTTAATTAAAACTTTAAAAGTCATACACAGCTAACACACTGAATAGTGCAAAAAAATCCTCTAATTAAAAAGGAAGAAATTGTTAGACTAGATAAAAACCAAGTTCCAAATATACATTGTCTGCAAGAAATATACTGTCAATATAAAAGAAACAGATATGTAAAGTACACTAAGATTTCATTTCACTCCAGTCAGAATGGCAATGACCAAGAATACAAACAACAGAAATGCTGGTGAGGTTCTGGGGAGAAAGGTAAGCTTGTAAATTGTTAGTGGGACTGCAGACTAGTACCACCACACTGGAATGCAGTGTGGAAATTCCTCAAAAAGCTAGGATGGAAGGGCTAGAGTGGTGGCTTGGCGGTTACAGTGCTTGCCTGGCATGCACAAGTACACAAGTTCAAACCCCAGCACCACATACACAACAACGTGTCGGAGGAACCAAAGCCACATGAAAAATTAAATAAAATTGTTTCTCTTGGGACTAGCATGGTGGCTCAGCAGTTACAGCGCTTCCACAGCATGCACGAGTACACGGGTTCAAACCCCAACACCCACATATACAACCAAGTGTCAGAGCAACGAAAGCCATGTGAAAAACTCAATAAAAATTGATTCTCTCTGTCTCCCTCTCCCACTGTCCTTCTCTCTTTAAAAAAATAAAAAGAAAGTCTTATAAAAAAAATTGTTTCTCTTTCTGTCCCTCTTTCTTGGGAAAAAAAAAAAGCTAGGATGGAACCACCACATGACCACTCCAGGTATTTTCCCAAAAGATCTAAAATTAGCATACAATAGCAACAAAGCTACATCAATGATTATAGCAGCACAATTCACAATAGCTAAATTATGGAATCAAGCCAGATGCCCATCAATAAATGAATGGATTAAAAAACTGTGGTGTATGTATACACACACACACACACAATGGAGTTCTAATCAGCCATAAAAAAAGAACATAAAAATAACTGGCAAAATGCAAAAATACCTGGAAATTCAAATTTATTTTTATGTAATGCATGAGTATAAAGAAGTAAATTTAAGATATTTTAATAAGATATCAATGAAAATAATGCACATCAAAATGACATAGGTGAACATACAACACTGAGAATATGAACACTAATAGATTAAGGAATTATTAGGAAATAAGAAAGAGAATCAGTGACCTAGGCACCCACATTAGGAAGGTAGGAAAAAAAATAAATTAAATACAAAATTAAATATTAGAAAAAAATAATAAAGTTGAAATCAATGACACAGAAAATAAAGCAAAAATCAACAAAACTAAAATACAGTTCTTTGAAAAGCAAAACTGACAAATCTCAAGCTAGATTGACCAAGAAGACCAATAGAAAATAGAAATTATCAAATTAAAGAATGAAAAAGGGGAAATCATTACAGGCTCTATATTAAAAGGACAAAGGGAATATTTATTTGGATGAAATAAATTCCTTTAAAAACCCCAACTGCTATAACAAACTCAAGATTAAATAGAAGATATTTAATTATAGCTGTTAAAGAATTGAATTTGTGGTTAAAAAACATTCTGCAAATAAAATATCAGGACTAAACTATTTCACTGGTGAATGTTAAAAAACATTTAAGGTAGAAACTGTACCAATCTTTTACAAACTGACAAAACAGAAGAGAAAAGATACTTTTAATTCATGGATGAGAACAGCATTACCCTTATACCAAGATCCCAGTATCCCTCAAGAACACAGATAAATTCTCAATAAACTTTAAGCAAATCAAACTCAGAAACATGAGTATTATATAAGATTATATATATATAATCTTATATAAGTTGCTTAAAGACAGGGACACATTCTGAGAAATATGCCATTAGATAATTGCATCATTGTGTGAACATCACAGAGAAAACTTACACAAATTAAGAAGGCTATGATATCACTAGGCAACATAATTTTATGAGACTACCATCATAGTGATGTTGTCACTAACCACAACATCCTTATGTGGCATGTGACTGTACATGTAAATACTCATCTACACACAAGTGGTTTCTCCCAAGAATGCAAGTTGGTGTAGCATTCAAAAATGAAATCAATGTAATTCTTCATATTAACAGAATAAAGGAGAAAAATCTATGATCAATAGATACAGACAAAAAAATTCAATAGAAATATTTATCCAAGATACAATTTATAGAAACAATTTATAGAAAAACTAGAAGTGGAAGGGAATTTCCTCAATTTGGAAGGGTATATGTGAAAATCCCACAGATAGACTGCTGCTTATATAGCTTAGTGGTAGAGTATTTACCTAGCTTATTCAAGGCTCTGGGCTGTATCCCCAGCACCACAGGGAAAGAAAGGAAGGAAGGAAGGAAGGAAGGGATTCATTCCATAGCTAACATCATGATTAAAGCTGAAAGACTAAAAGACTAAATGCTCTCCACCCAAAACAGGGTGAAGGAAATTACATCCATCCATTTCATCACTTCCAGTTAACACTATTTCAAAGCCCTATCTACTGATATGAACAACAAAAAAAATAAATAAATAAATGAAATGAAAGGCACAGATTGGTACATAATTATGTACCTACAAATCCTAAGAAATCCACCTAAAAACCTAATGAAGCCACTAGTATCTGTGAATTTAGCAAACTAAAGAGACAAAATGTAAATATAAAACAACAACTGTGTGTTTATACATTAGCTACAAACACATGGAAAATGAGACTTTTCCTTTTTTAGAGAGGGACAGTGAGAGAGAGAGAAAGAGAGATTTAGTTTTTCATGTGCCTTCTGTTGCTCCAACACTTCATTGTGTTCATGGTGCTAGGGTTCAAACCCACGTCCTCACGCATGCCAGGCAAGTGCCATAATCACCAAGCCACCACTATAGCCCAGAAAATGAGACTTTAAAAAAAAAAAACTCCATTTACAATAATATTCCAAGAAAAATAGAAAAATAATATGTAGCAAACAATGTAGAAGACCTTCTTCGAAAATTTCAGAACATTGTGGAGACATGACAAATGACTTAAATAAATGGAGAGAGGTACCATAACCATGGTAGACTGTAAGTCTTAATTTTAAGATGTCAATTTACCTTGACTACTCCTTTTACATTTTTCACTTTTCTGACTCTACTCTCCAGCTCTTCCTCCTCCCTTTTTCTTCTTTTAAAACACCAAATTGTCTCTTCACAAATTAGAATGGAACTCAGCAATTTTCCCCACTTTCAGTTATTACTACATAAAATCTGTTTTCACCACTTTAAGTGATACCCTACTACACATATCTTTGACACTATACAGCCAAAAATTCAGTTTCTGAAATTACAGGAGGGCCAGTCTTTAGACTATGGTTACTCAATTGAGAGAATAACTTTATGAAACTCATATTTAGAAGTCCAATTATCCCTAAACATATGTAGTTCATCACTTTCTAAACATAACCTCTTTCTTCCTGAAAACAAGCATGAAAGATTTGGCCTGTTTTATTTTTGTCTTTATGAGTCCTTTCAGCCTAGAACTGGCTAAAGATACAGCTGACCCAGCATTCTTTCTTTTGTCCTGAAATATTAAGTATATAAACAAATCCTAGCTTAAAACTATAAATTTTAATTTCTATGAAAAAAACAACAGATATAATCGACTTCTAAATAGCTTAACACTGTTTTTCCCTTATTTTTGCAATACTGCACTTCCCTGCTTCTCCTAATTTTCTACTTTTACTTAGCATTCTTTACTTCCTATGTGTTCCTTCAGTGATGATGTTCATCTTTCTTTTCAATTTCCCTAGGTATTTCATCCATTCTAATGGTTCCAGCTAGCAATGATTCCCAATCATATCCCCATCCTCTCATCTTTCTCTGGAACCCAAGACCTACATTTCTCATATTTCCTGGACATCTCCAAGTAGCTCTCCCCACATCATAAATACTAATATTTTTAGGTTCTCATATATTTAAGGTTTCCACATAGTAGTCCTATAAATAAAATTTTCTCAGTTGCTTTGGTTGATTTTGGTAATACTTACTGATGAACTATCAGATGACTCATTGTTTTTTTCATATTTTTGTTTTTTACTCTTTTTTTTCTTCTCTTTCTTTGCTTTTTTGGAATGCTTGTCTTTTTTCTTCTTTTTCTTCACAGAATGTTCCTATAAATAATCATTTTGAACAGTTAAGAAAATAATTAAGTTTTATTTATAAGGAATCATTTTAAGACGAAAAATCTATGTTCCAAAAAATTTTAAATATTTCATAAATCAGACAATGAATAAGTTGGTGAGATGATAGAAATGTTAGTTTAATTGAATCATTCTTTATTGTATACAGAGATCAAAACATCACATAATTGACAAACATACACCATTATTGTTTACCAACTAAAAATAAACTTTTTTAAAAATTGTAAGAAGAGAAAACAAGGCCTAAGTCCTTTAAAAAAAACAAAGACTCATAATGCATACTATTGTAGATCCATAAGCTTGCAATAAATAGGTCAGAAATTTGAAGCTGAGTCTTCTATCACCCAAGTCAAGCAATAAAATCTTCTACCATCATGATATCCAAAATATTACAACATGGTATTTTGCCAGAGAGAGAAAACTATTGAATAATGTCAACTATGTGATATTCATTCTGTAACTTGGGAAAACAGTGTGTAAAATTATTTTCTCAATATTGACTTGAAAAGTACCAAAAAAAAAAAAAAGGCATCCTTACAGCAAGTAAAACTGTTAATATTCACCTGTGAGAATTGTTCAATTCGCTCATTAACATCAGGTAGCATCCATGTATCCTCACCTCGAAGTCGCTTAAGTTCCTTCTGTCTTTCTTGTTTTTCAAAGGTGGCTTTGGCCTACCAGAACATGAAAACATGAATTGACAACTGGCCCAACTGTTTTCATAAGTAAAATAAAAACTGGCACCACTTTCATATAAAGCTACCTCCTAATGAATAAATGATGTGTTCCTATAGGGAATTTGTTTCTACCACTGTAGAAAAGATTTTTTAAAAAACAAAACAAAATCTTTCATTCCACATTATCCATCTGCAGAAAATCAACCCACCAATCAATCTTAGAAAACCTTCACCATTTCTGGAGCTACTGCCTTAGACTTCTGCAACAGGTTAGAGAGACTGACTTCTGCACTTCAACATGCAATGTCTATATACCAAAAGACCTCAGGAGAAATCTTCCTAAAAAGAAAATATTGTGTTGCTAATTTCTATTCATTTTTTTAAGGACAATCAAATAAAGTAAGTTTTACCAGGAGGTTGTTCTGGCCCTCTTTCAGAGTACCTCCAAAACTCCAAATCTAAGTACCGTCCTTCTCAAACTCTTTCCATATTTCTATTATAAAATTTATCATAGCTTAAAAACCCTACTCCCTCCAAAAGGAAAAAAAAACCTTGAAATACCAAAGAGACAAAAATAAATATTTATTACAAATATGCTGAAATCAGGGAACAATGCCAACCTTTCACCTATACAAGACTAATCACTCACTTTTCCCCTTTAAAAGTTTGGCTGTAGTCATCATCCCTTTTCCTGACCCTTCCACCTCTTCTCTACTAATTTCTCATCTGCATTCCAACTACTTTAAAACTCTCTTAAAACAAACAAAAACTCACTTTACCCTATTTTGCTCTCCAACAACAGCTTTACTCTTTCTCATACTTCTTACATCTTGAATTGCTTGCCAGATAATTCAATAGTTTAGTTCTTCTATTCTATTATATATTACCTCTATGTATCTCAATCTTAATGAGAAATACAATGTTTCTCAGTCTCTTTTGTGAAAGGTTAATTTTTCTGTGTTCTTGTGTTAACTCTTGTTTACATCAGTAAAAAGCTGACAATAAGTCTGGAATCGAAACTAACAGTAAGACGAATGAAGCAGCAAATACTGTCTGCTTAAGTGTGCCTCACTTGTGTTCCTGAAAAAGGTAAATCTCATTTCAGATACAGCAGGAGCAATCCCTGAGGTTGCGAAACACGCTGGCAGAGTAGTTACAAGTACCTATAAAGGGGAGGGGGTGGAATGCCAAGAATAGATGACTCAAAAAGTAAGGAAAGAGAGAGCTCTGAACGCAGAATGAGCAAATGGAACCTGCAGAGCATTTAGAAGACTGGAGATACGCGGACTCCCGGCATTGCAAAGGGAAAGTCCACCCAGTCTGAGCTACTGAAGTGGTGAAAGAGGAGGTGGGTGGGTAGCTCCCGGGAGCCCTGAACTCCTACAACTACAAAAGCCCCAAAATGGACGTACCTGACGCAAGACCTCGGCCCTGGCGGTGCGGATCTGTTCTTTACGCTCCTCGATACTTTTCGCACTTTCAAACCTACCACTGGACGCCGCCATAGTTGTTGTCATCGTAAAGCTAGGAAGCCGTCAGGCAATCCCAGTTTACGACAGCCGCAATTATTAAATTGGTCGCAAACCGGCGCTTGCGATCAGGGGGCGGAGCGTCCCTCTGCCAACAGAGCATGCGCAGATCTGATTGCTGCCCGCGTTTTCCGTGCTCTGCTGGAGTAAATTGTTTACAGGCTGCAGAGTTGTTTTTATTTGTGTGTTGGGTTCGGTGTGAGTCGCTTTAGTACTAATATACATTTATTATGCGCCTTTCACCTTGCCACCTCACCGGTTAATTACCTCTTAAACTCCCTAGAGTAAGTTAGAGTCTCCTAGACGATAAGTCCACACCTCCAAGTTTTCCACTAAAGTACTCTGTTCTCACCGGACATTTGAAAGTCACTGGAAACTAACTAAAAAGGCAAAATTGCTTTGAAGATTCAGGCAGTGGTTTGCTTTGATAGATTTTTTAAATACGTGAAATAGTAATTTTGTATTGTACTTAATAATTTATACGTGTTTATTTAAATTATTCTAAGTTTACATTTTTTCTCTGACCTCATATTTGCTCGTTGTTAATCTATCCAGCATTTTTCATTGCAGTGGACAATTAATTTATTTGTGTGGGGTTGTATCATTGTATCTCCTAGACAAAGCTAAGTTCAATTAACATTAAAACACTCTAAAGTAATTATTGTTTTTAGAATTTAAAACATTATACATTTACAATCGATCAAAAAGAAGACTGAAGAGAATAATTATAAGTTGGATAACTTGAAGATACTAAGAATAGTTAGCATAAGCCAGGTTGAAATAAATACCCTCATAAAATTGGATGTGCATGTGCAAGAAAGATGCTTTACCAGGAGCTTCTACTTTACCAGGCTTTGAAAATCTTAGTCTTCAGCATGTAATGTTTACTTGTTTGATATTCAGTAGAATGTACTGCTATGTCATAGAAAGTTGGGTTTTAATTTACTAACTGATCTTGTAATATTTGACTGATATCCTCATAATTAACTATTATTTCAGGAATCAAAAACATGCATTTCCCCTTTGCATCAATTACAGTACAGATCAAAATAATGATAGTAGAAGAATTTTGTGTGCTTCAGTCCACTCAGACTGCTAAACAAAAATACTACAAACTGGATTAATTTAAAACAACATTTATTTCCCACAGTTCTAGAAGCAGGGAAGTCCAAAATCAAGGTGCTAGAGCAGATTTTGTGTCACATGAGGATTTTTCCTCCTGGTTTATAAAAGGCAGTCTTTCTGCTATGTCTCACATGGGAAAGGGATGAGGAAATTCCCCTGGGACCTCTTTTGTAAGCATAATAATCTCATTCATGAGGGTGCTTCCCTCCTGACCTAATCACCTCCGAAAGGCCCTACCTCTACATGTGGAGACTAGGTTTTCACATAAGAATGTGGGCAGAACCCAAAGATTCAGTCTATAAGCAATATGCAAAGTTACATAAAGAAAACTTTAAAATCTTATTTGTGCCTCAAAAGACTAAAACAGATGAAGAAGTGTACCATATGCTTAAGTTGCAACATCATAAAAAATTAATTCCTCATAATTTTTAATATAATGCAATACAAAAAATTGCCAACAAGGAAAAAAATGTTAAAGGCTAGACATGTTGAAATATATTGAAGAAAAAACAAGAAAAACAAGTTATTTTGGCTAGTTTTGTGGTTTGAATATGAAGCATCCCCCATAGATTCCAGTACTTGGAAGGTTTGCTCTCCAATGCAGTAAAGTACAGACGTGAGGGTTTTAAGAAATGATAAGCTCATGAGGGCTCCGACCTCATCAGTGTATTAACACAATGATAACTAAATGGACTACTGGGAGATGGGACCTAGTTGGAGAAAGTACGTCACTGGATACAAGCCCTGGGAGGATTTATCTTCTCCCTGGCTCCTTCCTCAGCCTGCCTGCCAATCACCACTTCCTGTCTGCTGAGAGCTAAGAAACTTTGTTCTACCTCAGCATTTCACCATGATATTCCTGCCTCACCTCAGACCCAGAGCAATGGAGCCATCCAACCATGAACTAAAACTGTGAGCCTCAATAAAACTTTACTTCTCCAAATATTGTTTGTGTCAGTTATTTTGGTCACAGCTACAAATAGCTGACTAACACACCTAGGTTTTCATTTGGTCGCACCTAATAGAAATCCAATCACAAGGTTTAATCAAATAAAGGTAATGCAATAGGAAGCATACAAGTAGCTGGTCCAGGTTGAATGCAGTTGCTGAGTGAACCAGCTTTGTCACAGTCTGACTTTAGTCTTTGTAATCACAGTTAGAGCATCACATTCCTCCACATCTGCTAATGGCATCTACTGAACATAAGAATAAAAGGAAAGAACTAGAAGTAAGGTGTAGACCAGCTAAGCCAGTCCCATTTTTTATTAGAAAAAAATCATGGCTTTTCCTAAAGTCTAGTCCAGTTTCTTCCATTAAATTTTATGAGCTAGGGGCTAGAGCAGTGGCCCAGAGGTAGAGTGCTTGCCTGGCATGTGCTAGGACCTGTGTTCAAAGACCAGCACCACTTGCACAACTAACTGTCTGAAAAACTAAAACCAGATGAAAAATAAATAAAATTCTCTGTCTCTCTCCTCACTCTCTTTCAAAAAAAGATAAAAATCTTTTGAGCCAGACGTAGGTCACATGGCCACAACTAAATACAAAAGAGTTGTGAAGATTCCAGGACAATTCTGCCATAGAAAGTCACTCAGCTTGGGTTTATGTGATTAGATTAACGTTAGACATCTCAATCAGGACTATTCATGAAAAAGAGCTGTCTTACTGCATCTCAGTGGGTTGGGTAGTACATTGTTGTTCCATCATTTTTAATGTTCTTTCTGATCATTTAAAGTTCTGTGTTAGACTTCTTAACTATAAAGTGAATAAGTACTGTTTGAAGTGGTTTTTGGAAACTATGTAAATTCTGTAGCAAATTTTCAAATTATTTGCTTTTTTTTTCATATGGAGTCATTTCTCCTGGATTCCTATTTTTGCTCATTGAGATAATAAGTATTTACTTCAATGCTCAAATTGTCCCTGATTTGGCCAGTAAGTGCCCCTGCAAATTAATTTCTGTGTCTTGTATGCATGCATCCATGTCCCTTACATATTTCCTCACTTTCTGGTACAAGATGATTTGGGTTCATGTTGTACTTTCTCTGTGTAAACCTAGAATCACTCCCCCACACAAAAGAATCCCTAGTTTGTTTTCGTTTAAAATGGTAGTTAGAAGCTGCCAAGTACAAAACAAATCCAGATTTAGGTAAAGAAAGGCTTTATTCAAAAAGATTGTTGCAATATGAAGAGAGGGAACATGGTAGTAGAGAGAATATTCTAAAACCAACTAAGATCTACCAAGTTCTCAAAGTTCAGGCAGAAAGGAAATTTTTTTGTAGAGAAGACTAAGCAAGACTAGCATTATGGTTTGGATCTAGAATGTCCCCCAAAGGCTCATGTGTTGAAGGCCTGGTCCCTGGTGCAGCAGTGTTCAGAGGTGGTGTTTTGGCAAAGTGATAGTCATTGGGATGCTAACCACATCAGTAGACTGATGAGTTCATAGGTGAATGGGCTATTAGATGGGGCATAGTTACAGGGAGTGGGTCCTTGGGGGTATGTCCTTGGGGACTATCTCTTGTCTCAACCCCATTTCTCTCTTTCTGCTTCCTGGCTTCTGATAAATGAGCATCTTCTCTCTCTCTCCCTCTCTCTCTCTCTTCCCACTCCCCCCACCACACACACAGTTCAGCCTTCACCATGATGCTGTGCCTCACCACAGACCTATAAACAACGGAGCCAACTGATCATGGACTAAAACTCCTAAACCATGAGCCAAAACAAATCATTCCTCCTTTTGAGTTGTGTACATCAGGTATATTCTCACAGCAATGGAAGGTTGACTAACACAGCTAGAAAGATCAGATTTCAGGGAGTGGGATGAGCCCACAGTGTGACACTTTCCTAGAACATAGTGACAACAACTCATTCCTAGACAACTGAGGGTAAGGAGATTATTTTTTTTCATAGTGATTGTTTTCTAGGACCCCATGTCATCTCAGTTGGCACAGCAGGTAAATAAATACATACATATAAAGATATAGATACACATAGCTCTATTATTTCTGTATCTACATATCTATTTGAAAACCATGAGGTTATACAGATACTTCAGATTCTAAGCGCCTCAGGGTTCATTATGGTTTTCTTCATTTCCACATTTATGAATATATTCTCCAACAGGGATAGACCTAATTCCTGTTATACTTAATATAGTAATTAATTTGGTCAATTATCCAATATGTAACCAACCTCTTGTTACCATCACCACCTCCTTCCTTGCATGGGTGCCCTCCCGACCCCACTGAGACTTTGACATTCTGACCTAGGCTACCCATTCAGGTTCCAGAACCCCAAAATGGATCATCCTCCCCAAAATGTATTTCTCATCCTGTTTGGGCTCTGACACACACGTTCCATGTGCCCCTCCCACCTTTAGTCCCCTTCTCACCCCATTTGTGCTCTGAACCACTTCTCCCCCCTCACCCACATGGATGCATATCTTGTTCAGCCCACCAAACGACTTTGACATTGAATTGTTCAGTGATGAAATGGAAGAGGAAGACAGACTTAAAGTCTCAAAGTCTCTTTTTTCCATAACAATTTTCACTTATCCTCTTATTTTCATGCTAATTATGTACTGAAGAAACCAGGTTTCTTTCCTTTTAGATACTTCATATTCTGGGTTTAGTTTACTGCATCTTTTTTTTAAATTTTTATTTTAACATACTTCCTGTCCTTCTTACTAAAAATTAGTAATTATATTTTGAGATTTGACTGGATCCAGTTCAACACTGTCTATATAAATACTTTTATTTCCTATTACTTCACATCAATACATTTACAGGGGTTCTACTTTTCATACTGTTAAGACATGAAAAGGAGCCAGGCATTTTTAGGCTGAAATGATCCATTATTAGGGTCCCCATCAGTCTATTAGTTTTAACATCCATTGATGACAATTGTCAAGATCCTTATTTTTCTAGGGCTTATAAAACAGAAGTTTTCAAATCCTACCATTCACTCTGCATTCATCACATGGAGTTTTTCTATGAAAAATTTCTCTCATTAACTGGTTGGTGCCCTAAAATATAAACCATACCAGATAGAGAGGACAAATGTTTCATTATTTCTCTTTATGAATCTTCAGAAAAATAAACTAGTTCCCTAGCAGTCTCCAGGAGGAAATCGTGATGTGTAGGAAGTTTGGTATAATTATGAGATGTTATGGTTTGGATACTCGGTGTTAGTGATCCTTTTCATTGCTGTGACCCAAGAACCTGACAAGCAATTTTAGGAGGAAAAGATTTGGGTTTCATGGTTTCAGAGGTTTTATTCATTGGCAGCTGGATCCATTCCTTGGGGCTCAAGGTGAGGCTGAACATCATGGCAGAAGAGTTTGGCAAAGGGAAGTGAGTCCAGGAATGACTCCAGGAAGCAGAGAAAGACTCCATTCCAGATAAAAACAGATACTTCAAAGGCATTTCCACAGTGATCCACCTCCTCCAGCCACACCCTATCTGCCTTCAGTTGCCAGTTAATCCATATCAGGGGATTCACTCACTGATTGGGATAAGGCTTTCATAACTTAGTCATCTCACTTCTGAGTTTTTTTGCATTGCCTCACATGTGCTTTTAGGGGACACCTGTCATCTAAACCATAACGCTAGGTGTCCCCCAAAAGCTTATGTGTGAGACAATGAAAGCCAGTTTAGAGGTGAAATGATTGGATTATGAGATCTTTGGCCCAATCAATGAATTATCCTTCTGATAGAGATTAACTGAAGGAGGGAAGGGTGTGGCTGAAGGAGGTAGTTCATTGGGGGCATGCCTTTGGGGTATATGTGTTATATCTGGCAAGTGGAGTCTCTGCTTCCTGATCATCACGTGAGCTGCTTCCCTCTGCCACACTCTTCCCTATGGATGTTCAGCCTCATCTCAAGCCCCAAGGAATAGAGCCAGCCTTCTATGGATTAAGACCTCTGAAACTGTGAGCCCCAAAATAAACTTTTCCTCCTTAAAATTGTTCTTGTAAGGTCTTTTAGTCACAACAAAAAAGCTGGCTATAACACGAGCTCATGTCATGCTTTACATAGAATTATTTTGGCCCACTCACATTTATTACTCCTTTTGATTCTCAAAAGTGGCCATTTTCAGTTAGTGGGAGCTCTTTCAGTTTGGCATTGTGTATCCCTTTAACATGACCCAGGAGCATTGTAGCTTCCTTGCTTGCTGGCACTAAAATTAGCCACTCTTTTTACCATTGCTGCAATCAATTGTTTTTATTAGGATCCCCAATTCCTTTTAATGAAAACTGACTCTTAGCAAACAGTTTTGGCATGAATGGTATTTATTTCTAGGTATTCATTATTCCTAAGATTTTACAAAGTACAGAACTAAGAAATACACATTTTTCAAAGGGCAAAAATAAATTTATTCATACAGATATTTCCAACTTTGATTGGAGATTACAAGAATTTTACTTATATTTGATCTATATTTGTGCCACTATTCACACATTAGAGTTTTGGTTCTTAATGATACTAACATAACTACTTGTTTTATCCTTAAAATAATGTTGCTCAGATAAATGGATAAAGAAAATGTGGTCTATATGCATAATGGAGTTTTATTCAGCCATAAAAAAATTAAATTATGTCATTTGCAGGAAAATGGATGGAACCAGAGACCATTATGTTAAGCAAAATAAGCCAAATTCAGAGGTTCAAAGGCTGTATGTTTTCTCTCATATACAGAAGCTAGAGAGGAAAAAGGAAAAGAAAGGTAGGGGTGGATCTCATGGAAATCAAAGGGAAAAATGTCAAGAGGTGAGAGGTGGGGAGAAAGGGGGGAAGTGCTGAGGTATGATATTGGCCAAATCATATTTTTATGTTGTGTGTGTGTAGGACTATGTAAGAACAAATATCATTATGTACAACTATTATGCACCAATAAAAATGTGGGAAAAAAGAAAGAAATAGATTTTATTTAAAAATTTTTATTCAGAGCCAGAAGTTCTAATAAAAAGGTTCTATGGTTGCTAACAAGAAGGCATCTAAATGTAGTTTGATATATATTAGTAATTATTTTTGTATTTGTGTAGTGCCATGTGTGTATGTTGAACTACATTCTACATTCCCTCTCATTGACAAATGAGTAACAGCAGTCTTTACTGAGTCATTTATTGCTTGTCAATTAGTTAAATGGTTTAATAATAATTTTAACAAAATAAAACATTCATTCACCTATTCTTCAACATCTGAGGTGTTTACCCTGTACAAGTTGATTTCCAGGGATTCTCTACTACTTTAATAGATACAGAAATGAGTTAATCACTCTTAATTATGGCAAATGAGTTTCACTTGGAAAGTGTGCATGATTCAAAAATAAAATTATGAGCCACAGAAAAAGCATATAAAATTGAATGGGTTCTGCTCAAACTAAAATTGATTAAATGGTACTTTATATTTGTACCATTTTAATATGACTACCCAGAACAGATGATTATATCTAATCCATGATTCTCTAAGATAATTACAAATAATATGTTTTACCACCAGACTCAGGAAGAAGAATAAGGGCTCAGTTTTAAAAGGCAAAACTGAATCTTCTTTTCATGTTATTCCTTTATTATGTTTCCTTGGTTCAGGTTCATTGGTAATAACATTTATCACAACAAAGAATTACAACAGCAAAGTGACCATAGTAACACACTTTTCTCCTCTGGAAGACATTGCCTATGAAATGCTGCTCTGTTGGCATCAGAAAGCTCAGTTTTTCTAAGATTTGACAGCTGCTATCTATATAAAATTCAAAGCTTAGACATAGATTTTTAAATGTCATTTTTCAGCACTTATAACTAGAACAAAGCTATTTTACTGATTTTGTTCGTATGTGTGATCAATGACTCAATCCACACCTTCCTTTTTAAAAAAATTTTTATTAAGGAACTGAGTTATTGTACAACCATAAATGAATATAAAGTAATAATATGATGTGCATACATTCTTTCAAAGCTCAGCTGAAACCTACTTCTTCAAATGAGTGTTGTTTGCCCTGCAGGGTTGGTGCATTTGCTCCCATGCCACTTTTGCTTTACTCTGTTATCTCACTGCATTTAGTATGGCATCAGCTAAGCTTCTATAACAAAGGAACCAAAAAATACAGCAGCTCAAAATGAGATAGAGACAGTGGATAGAGATATCATCCAGGGAGCCAGGTTCCTTGTGGTTTGGCCAGCCTCCAGAATATCATCCTCATCTATGAAGTCAAATCTGATCAATACTGTCACATGTATGTTTCAATAAACAAATGTCAGATATCAGTTTCTTTATAAAGGATATGATCACAAAATTGCTCATTTTATTGACATCTCTTTGGCTGAGAATTAATTTTAAGGTATGTGTTTGCTCTGATAGAGGAATCTATGGGGTGGTTAGGCCTGTAGGATGGTGGAGAGGGGTAAGAGGTACTATTAAGGTTGAGAATTCTTTTTTTTTTTATAGTAGACAGATTTTATTTTACAGAAAGTAAAGCATAGGGAAAAGAGCAGACTTCCCCCAGAGTAGGGAAGAGGGCAGAGCCCAAGGTTGAGAATTCTAAAAAGAGTTCCCGTAAATAGTAATCCTAAACTGAATCTTGTAAACCTGTAAGAGTTAGAAGGATAAAGGCATAGAATATGGAGGTGAAAGTGCCTTCTGGTCCGAGGGTACAATGTCACCAAATGCACAAAGGCACAAGAGAATAAGGTATGTTGAGGTGGGGGAATAGTTGGATTTCTTTCCTTACTTCTAACAAACTAGCTAGGGGTGAATTCAAATAATCCCTTCTGATGTGATAATCCTGTAAGAATCCTGCTTCTCTGATTGCACCCCAATAGCTGACTCTACTGCTGGGATTCTTTCTTTTAAAAATCTGTAGAGGGACTGGAGTGGTGGCTTGGTGGTTACGGCACTTGCCTGGCATGCATGAGTACTTGAGTTCAAACCCCAGCACCACGTACACCCGACAAAGTCATGGAGCAACAAAAGCCACATGAAAAACTAAATTAAAAAATTGTTTCTCTGTTTCTTCTCACACACACTGTCTCTCTCTCTTAAAAAAAAATCTATATGCCCCTCACTCGATGAGTGGATACAAAAACTTTGTTACTTATATACAATGGAATTCTACTCAGCCATTAGAGAAGACAATATTATGGCGTTTGCATCCAAATGGATAGAGATGGAAAGAATTATGCTCAGTGAAGTATCCCAATCTCACAGACTCAAGGGCCGAATGGTACCTCTCATCTGTGGAAGCTAGAATACATGGGGAAGCAGTAGGGTAGACAGCTAAGCTAACAATAACTTCAAATTGTATGATTCTCAATGCAATAGGGGGATGGCTCCCTAGGTTACTTAGAGGTGTAGGGAGAGGGACGGGGAGGGTGTATGAAGAACTCCTAGGAGACTGGAGAGTGGTAATATGGGGAACCATCTCAGAAGCAGATGTCATTCATCCACAAGATACCCATTTCATGCAAATGTTCTGGGGGAAACAGCAACAGGGGAAACCGAAGCTGGGCATCCATGATTTGGCATTACCCCTGGATAACTAAGTATATATACGTTGGTTATTGGTGGTTTTATAATGCTTCCCCCTCAATTGTATCCCTATACACATCTAATAAAAAAAAAATCTGTAGAGGTTGGGGCTGGAGCAGTGGCTCGGTGGTTACAGCACTTGCCCCGCATGCACAAGTACATGGGTTTAAACCCCAGCAACACATACACAACTAAATGTCAGAGCAATGAAAGCCATGTGAAAAACTCAATAAAAATTGATTCTCTGTTTCTCTCTCCCTCTCTCACTGTCCTTCTCTCTTTAAAAAAAATCTGTAGAGGTTGAAATCTGGCACTGCTCAAGGTTGTGCATAAGAATTTTCATCACCCGGAGGAAAGTAACCAAGTTTTCAGATTATCTCTCACCAAGAGACCAAAGGACCTCTTCTTTGTATTCTTTACACTCCTAGTAAATAGGTATCTATGTTAAAAGACTGGTTATTATCTGTTCATCATTAAATTGACCCAAATAAGTGGGTAAAGGAAGACTAGGATAAGCCATTTCCCTCTCATTTTTCCTCCAGCTAAGTCAGGTATATCTGGAACATTTTTATACAAGCGGAGAGATCTAACAGGTAGTGCTTTTACATGTCTAGGGAAAAAATTTGCAAGGAGCCAGGCACTTTGTATGTCTCAGAATGCTGAATTCCATTTTTTAAACTCCAGAGTAGGTTATAACCAAAAAGAAGTGCCAGCCTCTTAAATACTGTCTGATTTGATTCATGTATTAGGGAGGCTGTACACAGCACAGCTGGAGCATCTCAGAACAGCCAGGGCAGAGATGAATTGAAGGGGCTGCAGCACCTGCTCACCCAGTATCAAGGGCATCCAAGACAGCATGCCATAAAATATTGTCTAGCCCCTCTGGTATGGTTTATACAGTGACCCTGCATCTCCATCGTCAGAAGAGCTTAGAAAAATCATTTTATTGTTGAAGAAGAAACATCCATGGGTCTTTCTACTGAGAAGATTCACAGGAAGTGGGCATATCAGGAAACTAAAGACTAGATTCTAATACCTTCCCTTGCCTTCCCTGACCCTGACCCCATAGTGCAATGAATAGGAAAGACTATGCCAATTATTACAGCTAAGGTAGAGCCGCTAGCCACACCATAGCTTAAAATGACAAGCTGTGTCTGTTTTCATCTCACAGGGCTTGCTCTGCCCTGTCCTTCCCACCACATAAAGATGTTTGCAGAATGGTAAACTCTGAGTCCTCCAGCCCCTGACACAGTTCAGTTGCATTCCTCACTGAAGGCAGTCAAGTCTCAAGGGACAAGGAAATGTTGAAAACTGCCTTCTGGTCCGTCACGGAGGTGAGCCATCCATGGAAGCTGCACTGCTTCTGTGCCTTCACTGTTCCTCTGATCTGGTCTCCCAACCACTGGGCCTCACTCACACAAGACTCCTTCCTGCTTTCATTCCTACCCAAGACCTTTGAACTGGCGGTTCTCTCTACCAGGAACTTGAGAATTATTGGTAATATTTTTGTTATTCATGTCTCAGATCAAACAAATGTCCCATTTTTGAGGAAGCCTTCCGTGACCACGCAATCTAATTTCCCTACTTTTTACACTTCTCCCTGTTTACTCTATCACCTCACTCTATTTTCACCACAGCACGTACCTCTAATTGTAATTGTTTTGACTATTTATCTTCTGACTTATTTCTTTCCTACTGTATCTTCATCATCTAGCAAAGTGTCTGGCACAAGGGATAAACTTAAATTAACTTGATTAAGGGATAAATTTACCTACAGAAACTGCATTCATCTACTTAGTTTTAAAACACTCCTTTCTAATTGTTTGAAAATCATGCTAATTCTTGCTGGAAGATAAAAGTTACCAAAACATACAGGATTTCTCAAAAAAAAATTCTTCTCCAATTGACAAACCTAAGTAGATAAGAGAATTTGTTTGAAAGTACTTATCTATAATATAGGGACACATTTTGCAAAAGTTAAATTCTATCATGAATATGTAAGGCAAACATCAAACAGAGTCAAGATAATTCTTTAAAAATCCATCAAATTGCCCATAAAGGAAAAGCACATTGACTGTGGAAAACAACCATATGCAGAAACATGTGTGACTATGTAATGTTTATAACAACATGCAACTTCACTGGTAGTGTAACATATCTTGTAAGTAGGATGACACATGACCCAGTTCACATGAAATGATCTTTTTTTTTTTTGAGAGAGAGAGAAAGAGAGAATCAACTTTATTTAGTTTTTCATATGGCCTTTGTTTCTCCAACACTTAGTTGTGTATGTGGTGCTGGGGTTCAAACTTGGGTCCTTGTGCATCCAAGGCAAGCGCTCTAATCGCTGAGCCACCACTCCAGCCCTACATGAGACAATCTTAATTCACATCTGTTGTCCTGATGGTTATCCATTGCACCCCTTTTACTTTTGAAAGTTTCCCAGTTTGAATGGCAAATCATGTGACCCCTCTAATATTACTCCAGTCTTTACTCTTGTTCAACATAAGGGTGAACATTTTTAGGTGAAGGTAGAGTTCAAGGAAAAGCCAAGAGCCTTCTCTGACAATGTGTTGAAGTCAGTTACACAGATTTGAAAGTCCCTGTCTCCCAACTGCTAATGTAACAATTTGAAAGGCAACAATTATTTTCAGATTTCAATAAAGCTTATTGTCTCATTGCCGATGACCTCATGTTACAATAAATCACTCTTTTCTCCCTAATCTTCATGTTAAGAATGCTATATATAATCATTGCATTCAGTGAAATGGGTCATGCAGAAAGAAAAGACCCTTAGATCAGTGTTTGTCCAGTTTGGGAACAGGCCCAAGTTTCTCTGGTTGAGCACCAAAATAGCTCGTTCATAGGAGCCACCTTATCCAAAAACCACCTTCACTTCATTTGATCCACATTAGTTAACCACTAATGCATTTTTCGAGTTCTAAGTGTAACTGATTTTTAAGGTTAGGTATGTCACTATACTGAATATTTCCATTTTTGTCTGTTGTCTTGGTAGAATCACTTCAAAAATATTCCCTCTCCCTCTCTCTCTCTCTCTCTCTCTCTCTGTTGACTCCTATGAACACTAAAGACCTGGCCCCTAACAAGTTCATCCCCATTCAATATTTGAACCAGTATAAACTAGCGGTATATTGGGAGTACTTCATATACTAGGAAATTATTTGATACTCTGTGATCTAGCACCTGGTGTTCCCGGAGGTAAATCTGACTCATAGTATGCTTTTATTTCCCCTCTTCATGTGATCTATCTGCCTGATGAATCCTCCCCAGTTTCTGGTTTTCCCTCCAGAAAAACTGGGCCTGGAATTTGGAACTGGAACCTAAGCCTCAGCTCAGCTGGAGGAGGATTCTGGGATCATCCTTTCCTCTTTGTGGGACTGGACCCTGCTTTCAGTATCTCTTGCACTATTTTTGAATGGCTCTCCCAACCTCTATGATTCTGATCCCTAGCAGTTAACTGATAATGCTGCTTGTCCTGACCCTTTGGGTACTGATACCTGCCCCATCAGAACAGAATTAAACTTCCTTGATTTTGGTGACTTAGCTGTTTTGTTTCTTCAGGGAGATGGTACGGATTTGCTCTTCCCGCTCCATAAAAACACTGGTGTGCCATGTGGCTTGGTGCTAAGTGATTCTACCAACTCAAAGGTTTGAAACTCCCACTCTGGCCAGGTAAAGCTTCTACTGGTCCAAGACCTGGGTTGACTAAGCCTACAGCTGGGGGATTTGTAATCCTCTTGGCAAGAGAGGAAGGGAATGACAAACCATGAATTTCTATTTTCTCACACATAAAGTTCATTGTATTTTAATTACCAATCAACTCTTAATTATCCATGCTAATGGAGAGGTAATGACATGTTTCTATACAGCATTGTCCTGAATCACATATGCTTTGGAGCACAGTGATTTTTTCCAGCAGCAAATGTACTTTGCTAGTTATGCTATTCTTATAATTCTATTAAGATGAGTCTGTTTTCCCTGAGCACTATATTTTATGATTATAAGTGTGGACATCACAATGGCCTATTTGGTTGCAAGGGCCAGTCAGTCTTAGATTAGATATTTAGATTAGAGGTTTATTGTAGAAAAATTGCATGCATCTGTTGAAGAGTCAGTCACTGTGACTGCTTTAGGCACCACGTAACAAGATCACTGGTGGGATTAGGGGTGGAAGTGAGGAGTAATTTGGAATGAGGCATTGAATATGTCAATAGATTCACCAAACACTATCAGGAGAGGAATAATAGGCACAAATTGAAAAATGAGAGGATACATTTATTCAATGACAACTTGTTGCAATGTTCACATGTTTAGAGACCATGGTTCTCTTCATGGTGAAAATCATATTGTGTTAAATATATAAAATTCAGGGAAAGGGAAGGAAAGAGAAGAGGATGGTCTGGGGGGGATGGAGAAAAGCTCACGTTTACTAAAGATGTTAGTCACACCAAGCAATTGATGTACATTAGTTCTTTAATCCTTACAACCCATGAGGAAGGTACCGTTATCCTCATTTTATAGACCCCAAGATTGACTCGAAGGGAATTATATAAGAATACAAGATAAACTGATTTCAACATCAATATTACTAACCTCCCTCTTTTTTATTGAGACACATTTCTACATCTTTATAGGGTACAATATATTAATTCAATAAATGTACATAAATAATGTGTAGTGAACAAATCAGAGTAATTAAAAACTTCCATCTCCTCAAATGTTCATCACTTTTTGTGTTGGAAACTTTTATTCCAGTTATATCTACAGTCATTTTCTGAGTTATCGTGGATTGTTATAAGCAGTAGTCACCCTAACGTACTAAAGAAAGTCAGAGCTAACTCATCCTGTCTGGTTTTTGCCTATAGAACAGGCCTCAGATGGATATAGTTAAGCTCCTTCCTGGAGACTCCCAGCAAGCTGTTTCAGTCTGTGGTCAAGCTGAAGCACATGTACTCAAGGCCACAAACACCTACTTGTGAGCATGCACTCACTTATGTAATCTGTTGGCCTTGTGCCTTCTTTCTTTGGTCTGCATTAAAAAAAAAGGCCTATGGAATGACTGGGGCAGGGCGGGGACGGGGGGGGGTGTCCTGTGAGTGGCTACAGTCTCTGAATAAAGAATGTCTACTACTCCAACAGTGCCTCACATCTTCTTTCATCTGCAGGGATCCCAAATCTGTTCCCCAGAGTCTGAACCCCTGCAGGATGGTGCCCCTTATCTAACTTCTTTCCATGCCCTTCTCCCCTTCCCAGTCTCTAGTCACCACTATTCCACCCCATTCTTCTATGAGATAAACTTTTCAGTTTCCAAAAATGAGCGAGAACACATGGTACCCTTTTAACCTTGGATAAGAGATGATTTGCATGCCAAATGGAAACTAAAGGTAGATAGAAGAGAATTTGATTATATTTCATTTCCATGTTTCTATCTCCATATTAGTCCAATATTGATAACTTACATCAACATGTCAAAGCAAATACCACGTGATATTTGATACAAAGGGAAAAGTCTTTGGGAGCCTAGAAAAGAAAAAGGTATTATCCACTATCCAAAAGGGAAAAGTGGAGAAGGCTTTGACATGCCAATACCAGAGAGATATGATCTGATGATGTCATTGATTCTTTTCACGACATAAGATAAATGTGCCTAAAAACTCCTTAACTATCCATGCTACAACTCTTATTCCTATCACATTGCACAAATCTAGGGGATACCATTCCTGTTTTATTGTATGGATTCTATAAGCTCAACTTCATAGGAACCTTAATACTAACAAGGGAGTACCTGAAAGCACATGTCGGAGCATGTAACAGTGTTATTAGTTGAGGTCTAATGTCTAGAAAGAAATGTCTTCTATTGTACTGGAACAAAAAGGACTTAATCAGCCCTTATGACCGTTGAAACTGAGACACAGTCCTCTGCTCCAAATCAACTCTGTTTCATAAAAACTGAGTTTCTGGACCTGCAATTCTGAGGCCATCATCAATAACCTTCAAAATCAACTAGGAGACCCTGTCTGAGTGGCATCAAGTCTCCTTATTGCTCTATCCTTATTAGTTTGTATTAATTAAGCGCCATCAGTGACCAGGTGCTTTATAAGTCACAAGTAAACATGGTTCTTCAAGGGACAGGATATTGATGGCACACATGTAATCAGACACTAATAGGGTTGTAATGCAGAAGTTTGAGTTCTACCATTTCTGTATGGCTTCTTAAAGCCATGACTTATTTTCTCAATTTTTAGCTTTTTTTCACATCATGACCAATCTTCTTAAAATAAAATGCAAAGATCTGAATTTTTTTCTTTTTCTTTTATATAATTTCTTAAAAGACTATTTCCCACAGGCCACAAAAACCTGCATGATTCATAATGTCACTGTATCCCTACAAAATAAGTAAAATGAATTTAATAAGAACAATTTTATCCATTATTGAAATCTCTTCCTGTTTGCTAGGATATAGCAAAATTTCCTTTCAAAGTGCTCACATATAGTAAAATACAGACTGAAAGCTCATGTTCGCAGTGAGGATTTTTATGATAACATCCACTTGCTTTCATGAATAAGTTTCACCATAAAAGATAGCATTTACCAAAGGGAGGAAACATGAAAAGTAAAGAACATGGCCCAGCGTAGATAATGATGTCTTTAAATTTTCAATCCCAAATTCACATTTCCAGAAAAGTACTCCTGGGACTAAGGTATGTTGCTTTATTGTACATTTCCCCCTTTGGCTGAAGTTTCCTATAACAGCATTGTCCCACAGAACTTTAAGTTGTCTATCTGCATGATCCATATGTAGCTATTGTGCACTTGCAATGTGGCTAGTCCAACTGAGGAACTGAATTTTAAATTTTACATTTAATTTCAATTAATTTAAATCAAATATCCCTATGTGGCTGCAGGTTACCACATTGGGTGGACAAAGAAGAGTTTAAGAAACTGTCTCTTCCAAAGAACCATTGAAATGTCTTCTCCTTGCTTCCACAGTACTCATCATTGAAGGCCAGTGACATTGTTATTCATGGTAACCAGGACCAGAGAACAACAATATTTTGTAGTTTCTTTAAAAAGACAAACAACTGCCGAAGTTATAGGTATGTTCATGGCTCAAGGATGATACTCCATAAACAAAAACAGCTTACATAAAATAGGTCTCCTAAATATGATCACATTTGCAGATTGGGGTTACTTCTACAATGACACCAACTATTCTTTTTTGCCCTCGATCCCTCTCCTCTCTCCTATCAAATTAGGTGCTACAGGAGGCTGGAATGGTGGCTTGGTGGTTATGGCCCTTGCCTGGCATGCTCAAGTACATGGGTTCAAAACCCAGCAACCCACGTACACAACTAAGTGTCAGAGCAACAAAAGCCATGTGAAAAACTCAATAAAACTTGATTCTCTCTCTCTCTCTCTCTCTCTCTCTTTCTCTCTCTCTCTCTCTCTCACACACACACACACACACACACACACACACTGTCCTTCTCTCTTAAAAAAATTAGGTGCTACATCTTCTATAGGATTTTCACAGCTATTTCTTAATTTTTCTTCTCATTGCTACCCAATCTTACTTTTTTTATTATCCCATTGTTAAAGTCCATTAAACAAACAAAACTTTTCTGTGGCATTGAAGATTCAGGAAAACTTCCCAAATCACTTTTCCTCCATATGCTCAATGCCATAAAGATCAATGGAACTTAGAAAACATGAATACCCTGCCACTTTAAGCAAAGCTTAGTAATATTTTACATTTTTTAAAATCAACTAACAATTTTTAAATCACCCTTACTTTTCACATCAACTATTTTTTCTATAGAATTATCTGAGCAATATTGACAAAGCACTTGAAATTATTAAAGGGACCTTTATTCTGTTGGAGGGAAAGAAGGAAAAGAAAAGTTAAAAAAAAAAGTAAACCATCAAATTTCTGAGACTAGAAGAATTATATTCTTTTCTTTTTAAGTTCAGGTTACACATCTATTATTAGAGTGTAAAGGAATTAAAAATACATTCGTGCTGACAACGTTCTTTAACTTTCAACGTAGCTGTCAAACACCAGAGTTTGAAGCTGTTCATCTTCCTCAAAGAAGTTCATTTTTCTGATCTTATTTTTTTCTTAAGAAAGGTATATATGTTGTTCTTTCACATCGTTCATGGTGTCTCCGTCTGTTTTCTACTGTTACAATTGAATATCACTGACTAGGTAATTTATAAGAAATAGAGATTTGCTTCTCTCACAGTCCTGAAGGTGGATCAGACCAAGAGCATGGCGCTGGCGTCTGGTGAGGCTCTCCATGTTGCATGCAATATGGGGGAGGTTGTCACATGGAAGACACAGCAAGTGCACTAGCTCAGTTCTTTCTTCCTATTCTTATAAAGTCACTGATGCCACAATGAGGCCTCTCCACTCATGAACTCACCTAATTTCCTCCCAAAGATCCTACCTCCAAATTGATTAACATAAGAATTTAGGGATTAACTTTCTAGCAAATGAACTTCTGGAGGACACATTTAAACCACAGTTCATGGTGGACTTCTCTGCTAGCCTCCCAACTGGTAGACTGGCACCCTACTTTGCTGTCTCTACTTCCATCCCAATCTATTCTATGTACACCATAGATTAATCTTCTTGAATTGCTGCTTTAATTTAAATTGGCCTTAAGTGGCCTACACCTCTGTAGTTTTAACCTTCTCAGGTGACCCTAATGTGCACCCAGATAGAGAACCATTGCTCCAGCCAAACCAGACTCTGCTTTCACCTCTTTATAATTCCCTCACCATTGACACCCATTAAAATCCTTAACCATTCTCCCAACTCCAGCCAAAACGTTACCCCTTCCATGAAGTCTTTTCTGATTACCCAATCAAGTGTTAAAAGCCTTTCTCTAAATTCCTACACCAGTTTGTCAGACTTTCATAATCTCTTATGGTTATAATAATCAATCATCATTTACTTAGGTATTACTGTTCTTCCACAGCTCTCTCCTCTAATCTTTTATTTACTATATTACGGAGGCTCTATCACCCCCAAAGGACAAATTAAGAAACTCTGGTTCAGAAAGCATATGAGTTTCTTTCCCAAGCTCTCACAGTTGGTAAATTACAAAGTTGCATTCTGAGCATTACTTTCCCAACCGCTATAATCCTATTTGAAATATTTAAGACAGAAATAGAATAAATTCCCCTTCCACCATTAGAGGACACAGTCATCACCTTGGAAGCATTTTAAAATGCATTTATGTGGGGATCCTGCCCCGGAGGATCTAGCTGAATAAGGCTAGGAGCCTAGATTTTCATCCAGTGCTGCCAGGTATTCTCATGCAGGAGGGAAGAGACCACATTTTGAGAAACACCACTCTAGGTGATTACACACCGTATGGAGATTGTAGGAGACCCTCCAAAGAAATATTTTATCCATGTAAAATGATAACTCACCAATAATTAAGATTTAATAGTGGGGAAAACCTTTTTTTGGCTAGTACAAATCACATCCCTTAGCCTAAAAGCATTTTTACTGTAATTGTAAAAGTTGCTTCTTTAAAACCTCATCTGTTGGTTTCCAGACCAGCAGACAGTGGACTGACCAGATGTCTGCTCAGGTAATCAGTGCAAGGCTCTTCCCTTTCAATAGAGACAGGTGGGCTCGCTTCTGATTTCTCCTCTGGGAAGCATGGAGGTTACTCATAGCTTTTCCATTTAGAAGGGCTTTGGAGGAGCTCATTTGGCTCAGGGTTTTCATACCAAATTTTCTCATGAGAGATTCTTGGATGACATTTTGTTCAGTTGACTAGGGCAATGTCCTCAGGCCACCTGGAAAAAAAAATCTCTGCCCAGGTTAGTAAAAGACTGCTTGCTTCCACCAGGAAAATGCCTATGTATTGTAAATAAGATACAATTTCACAACCTTGAAACTCAAAAGAAGATATATCATTTTAGTGCCACCCAGGACAGAAACTACCAGTTGGCATAAACCTTCTGTCAAATATATTGACAGTATCCTGGCTTACATGTATGAACTTTGTATGGTCCAAGATAATTGTTTGTGTCTATTTCTAAACCAAGATGTATAAAGAAGGATGTTCTATAACTAGAGGAACTTTCATTCCTTAAGAGAATCTTCACTCACCTACATAACATTAGATAGAAGATAGAACACAGTATTGGTCAAGCCTGTGTCTAGTGAAAACTTATTTTTAAACAGAGTACAGTCTCTCTATTCTCTTAATTGGCTCTTGACTTTTTTATTTCAAATTCCATATTCTTAAATTTTCTTTGCATTGCAGCAAACATCTATGGTTCCAACAGCAGCAATAAAGGTATGAGAAATTGTTATTTAAAAGATTTTGGATTTAATTACTACAAATTAGAAGTCCCTTATAGAGTTCAGTTAAGGAGATATATATTTAGATTTTATAAAAATCATTTTGGCAACAGCACAGAAAACGAAAAAAGAGGTGAGGCTTGAGGAAAGGGAAAATATGTAGAAGTAGTAGTCAGCAGGAGTTGGTTAACTAAGATACACAAACTGGTTATAAACAGCATGAGGAAGAAACTGTTCATAATTCTGTAATTTGAGATACAGACTGCAGTATGGAGTTCAGGACAGCGAGTAATCAAAAAGGGCGAGAGAAGCCTGGGAAGACATCTGAATACCCAAGTTGTGCAGAAAGGCCTTGAGGAGCTGCCACTGATGCTAAATAAACCATAATTTCAGTGTTACCAAAGAACCAATTATTCAAGTACAGATCAAGAATCCAAAACCTGTTTCCTCCCTATAACTAAAAGAACCAACTAATTACATAATTTAAACTGCTCAAATAATACAATATTTAGTTACAGTAATCCAAAAAAAGAAAGCAAAATGAGTTGGAAATATATTTTGGTAGTGAATTTAGTTGCATATCAGGTAACAGGGGAGGTATTCACTTGCTCAAGCAATTAAGCCACATCTGAAACAGGATCTAAAATCAGAGTCACCACCTGGTTAAGTTTATGATAATCCACTGTCATTCTCCAAGATCCATCTGTTTCTTTACTAAGAAAAAATAGAGTTGAAATGGCATGTGGTGGGAATCACCACCCTTGCCCCCTCTTTTTTTTTTAAGAGAGAAGGACAGTGAGAGAGAGAGAGAGAGAGAGAGAGAGAGAGAGAATCAATTTTTATTGAGTTTTTCATATGGCTATCATTGCTCCAACACTTGGTTGTGTACGTGGGTACCGGGGTTTGAACTTGTGCACTTGCGCAAGCTGGGCAAAGGCTGTAACCGCTGAGCCACCACTCTAGCCCCACTCTTGCCTTCTTAAAGAAGATGCATCCCTGCATCTTTGAAGGTGGCACTAATCTCTGCTATCCCTTTGGGAATATGACCTTATTTTTGGCTTAATACATTCATTAGGAAGACATTTCCACTGGCTTCCACTTGGCATGTCATAACAGCCCACACGCCATGTGTCGATGAACCAATCCAGGGACTCTGCCAGTTGCTGAATATGTCTATTCCAATTGTTTTTTATTCTGGACCTGGGGAGATAACCCACTGGTCTCATTGTGAGACACACCTGAGCTGTAACTCCGCTGATCATCTGAACTGCATAAGTCTCTACTCTAACCTCCCATAGTGACATTTTTAATTTCTTAGAATTTGAGTTAGTTCCAAGCCATTGTCCACTTGTCCTCAAGGTCTAATTATTTCATTTTCTCCAAAGTTCTTTTCTTCAAAGTTCTTTTGAAGAAAGATTAGCAGTGTAAGTTTTTGTCAGTGTAGTAGGGTCCTTCCTCAAGGAGACCCAGCCTTTTCTTCATTCAAAGGGTTCTGGGTTTATAAACTGATTCAGGGCTAGGAACTGCTGGACTGTGACTATTTTAGTGACTCTAGTTACACTTCACCTAAGAATCTTCCATTTACGCATATCAAGTAAGAATTTGCAAATTCTCCTCTAATTCTTTTCTAGAGACACCATAATTAACTATCATGGGTCTCTGGGAATCAACACTGACTCTATTATACACCACGATAACTGTGTTAGTCATCTTTTCATCACTGTGACCAACATATCTGACAAGAACAACTTAGAGAATGAAAAGTTCAGTGATGAAAAAGATGGTGGAAATGAACTAGTCAGCTACTCCCTGGTCTCCACAGGACACCAAATGGAAGCAGCGAATACAAATAGAGTGGAGAAGGGGGGTGACAAAATATACTGTAAGACTCTATTTTCCATAGACTGAAAACCTGGGGAGAATGAAGTTTATTTGACCTCATGGTTTCAGAGTTTAAAAAGTCCATGTGAGCTGACTCCTTGCTCTGGTTCTGAGTGCAGCAGAATGTCAAGGCAAAAGTGTGTGATAGACAAACAATGCTTAGCTCAAGGCACCTGTGACACAGCATTGGTGGGGAGAAGGAGATGGAGACAGAGAAAGAAAAGCCAGGGACAAGATATAATACCAAGGGCACACCCCCAGCGACCAACTTCCTCCAGCCACACTCCACCTGCCTACAGTTACCACCAGTAGTCCATTCGAATTATTAACCCATCAAATGGATTAATCCACCCATGAGGTTACAACTCTTGTAATCTAATCATTGCTCCACTGAACATTACTTCTTTTTCTAACACATGAACTTTTCAGGGGATACCTCGTATCCAATCCATAGCAGTAACTATGCCCACCTAGCCTTTGGTGATTGACACCAACTGAACCTTGTCACCTTGGGATCCAACTATCCTCAATACATTGAAAGATCACAGTTTGTGGGGCTGGAGTGGTGGCTCTGAAGTTACGGTGCTTGCCCAGCATACACGAGTATGTGAGTTCAAACCCCAGCACCATGTACACAACGAAGTCTCAGAGCAAGAAAAGCCACATGAAAAACTAAAAATTGTTTCTCTCTCTCTCTCTCTGTCCCTCTTTCTTTTTTTTAAAAAAAATCCCAATTGGCTACGTGCTGGTTCAAGTGTGGTGAAGTGGGCATCAAGGGAAGCAAGATGGTGTTCTGAAGACAAAAGGCTTTCCCTGCACCTCCGCGACTGATCGGGATTTCTCCAGCTTCTCGCCAGTATTTCCAGGTGCGTTTGGGGAGATTGGCATTGTGAACCACCAGTCCTAATCTTGGCAGTAGATTTGAGAAATAGAGACTTGGAAGTGACCTAGGGCTTTGTTCTGATCTGTCTTGGCTGCAGAGCGGCAGCAGTCGCCCCGCGGCAGCAGCCGCCCCGCCTACACTCCCGCCCGCCCGAGTCACATCTGCAAAGAAAAACCCATGCAACTTTAAAATCAGCGTTCTCGCAAGGACCCCTCTTGGACCTGCGTTCTGTTTTGCGAGGGATCGGTGACTGGAAATATCGCCCAAGCAAGCGCGGAGCTGCGGCTTGCGTGGAGGAGGCAGGGCGGATTCGGCCGGGACGAGGAGGCCCAGCAAAGGTCCGTGCTTTGTCCGCTTGCTGGTTGCCACACTCCCAGCCCGCCCGATCAGGGCGGGACCTCTTTGGGACCGCAAACAAGCTCTGGGTGCCCCGTCAGGAAGCAGCGGAGATCGAGGCAGGAGATGGGACCAGAAGGCTTGGCTGAAGCCCTAGGGAAGTTGTGGGAGCAGCGAGGGAGGAGGAGCATCCATTTTTGAGACCACACTTCCTGCCCTGGACCAGCCTCCCCCCGGGTCTGCAAAACAGGCTCATAGGACTGTGCCTGGATCCAGCAGCTGAACACAGGCAGTCTCAGCAGAAGGTGGAGTCCGGGGCCTGAATCCTCCTCTCATAAAGGATCTGGGACTGAGGAGTAACAGAGTTAAAGGCTCTGTCCTCCCAACACAGACTGGTCGTTAACAGGGCGGAGAGGCTGACCCCCACCTCAGGGATCACAGAAGTCATGTCCGACAACTACCAGCAGATGGAACTCTGATAACATATCTTCTGACTTTCAGATCCCCTGAATACATCTTCAAAAAAACTTAAAACTGGTCATATCCAGCCAGAAATAGAAGATCCATTCCCTGAAAGGACCAGAGACAATCATACTATCGATACTTCCAGGGTTTTTCTATTAAGTATAAATTTCCTTTTCTTTTTTTTTTTTTTTACCTTTATTTCGACTTCATTTTCTAGGTGTGTACCAAGGCGATGTATGGTGGAGTTTACTGGTTCTCCAATATATAAAAACTCTAATGGTTTTTTACTTTTCTGTAATGCTAACGTTGTAGAACAGTTAAACCCCACCCCTCCCCCCTTTTTTTATTTTTTCTCTTTTTCTTTTTCTATCGCGTCTCTTTTCTTTTTTCTCTTTCCTCTTAGAGGGACAATTAACAATAGTAGTTCTTCTTAGTTTGGTAGC
>PVKS010016805.1:0-43181 GCA_004027875.1 Aplodontia rufa
AACTTCAACTTGTGGTGTAGAATGCCTGGAACCAGAGGACCAAACCAACTGTGTGCTTGAAGAGCCATGGACAGGCTGACCTGTATTCATGGTCAGAGCCCAGGGACCCAGGGAAATGGCTCAGCTGCTTACCTGTGTGGAAGCAGAAGCAGTCACCTAACACTCAGCTCCCTCAGGCCTCAGGAGAGAACAGAAGAGTGGGAGGCTGGTGGAGCGCTGTGAGTGCTGGCTAATGTCATCTATAGACGAAACCGAGAAGCAGAAGACGGGACCTGCTGCTAGTGGCCCCGAGTCCACGCATGCTAATCACTCAGCGAATGCTAGCTTCCATCACCATTTCTTTATAATTAGGAGGAATACGGGTTTTAGGGTCTGCCTGCCTTGGGTCCAATTCCAGTTTTCCAAATAATAGATTCATGACCGTAGGAAAGCCACCCCGGTTCTCTGAGACCATCCAATGCCCTCACCTGTGCAATGGGAGTAATAACTCCACCTGCCGTGCGGGGCAATTCTGGGAATCTGGCAGATGAACCACTCCATGTGGACTGCCCAGCAGGCTGGAAGTGGAAAGATGTTCCCTTCCTCCCCATCTACCCTCTGTCGCTGCCAAACAATGGTGGCCTATGCCAGACGTCCCTTCATTCCACTGCTTCTAGATGTCTACCCACACGTGGTGGTGGTGCCTGATATAGGAAGCAGGAAGGATAAGTTGGATATAGTGTACCGCTTGTTTACTAAGTGACACAGGCCTATCACATCAGAGGGAAAAAAATGAAGTCCCTTCTATAAATAGACCAACAGCTCATCTGAATTCACACCTCTGAAAAAGTCAGGGCGCTCAGGAGAAGGGCTTGCAGGGATGTCATGTGGCTTGACTCCAGGTTCCCTGTGCCATGCACCTGAGCCAACTTCCCAGCTTTCCTAGAGACAGGACTCACTTGCTGTTCAAAGTGACCATTGATGATGTGGCCCCAGGCGGGGACCTGAGCAGCCCCTGGAATCCAAAGGGACACATTTCTGATCCATGTTAACAACGGAGGTGAAGGAAGCAACGCTTGGCTAAAGGTCTAGATTAGAATGCATGGGTGAAAAAGCTAACATGGTTTCCATGAAGAAATCTTTTGTCTGGCAGGGGGGGGGTCACTTAAAGTCAACTGAAGTTGTGTTACTGCTTAGTGAACTGACCTCAAAAGTCACCTTGAACAGGAAGCAACTGAGATCCCATGTGGACTTGCAAGTTCTCTCTTCCTTAATTACAGTGACACCCTAAGCATCATTTGGAAGTGATATTCCAAGTTCTCTGCTGAATTATTTTATCTTGCCCTGCCCCAGTGTGATCTCTCGCACTCCACTGTGCCTGCGACAGCTGTTGAAGTAGAGGCCGCCTGACCGGACGAATGTGCTGTAGTCAAGAGCCCAGGGCTCTCCTCCTCCTGTCAGTCTAGACTCTGAAAACACAGAAGCCTGGCTCCTGACGTGACTTCTTCCTAAGAGTCAGAGCCAGAAGCAGAGGAAGGCCTCAGCCCCTGGTCCTGTGGCGTCCCTACGAGGCAGGACTGAGGGAGTGTGACCATAGAAAGAAGTGGCTAGGCAGAAACAGCTTGGCCATGGGATTATTCTAACGGGCCTGTACGAAGAATCATCATTTCTCTATCAATTTTATTAACTGCGAATAAGAAAGAAATCTTTTCATAACTACCTGGTGTTAAAACTCTTAGACAGGGGCTGGAGCGGTGGCTCAGCAGTTACGGCGCTTGCCTGGCATGCACAAGGACGCAGGTTCAAACCCCAGCACCATGTACACAACGAAGTATTGGAGCAATGAAGGCCACATGAAAAACTAAATAAAATTGATTCTCTCTCTCTCAAAATAAAATAAAATAAAAATCTTAGACAATAGGCCCAAGAGTATCAGGCCTGAGAAGTGTTGGCTGTTTTTCAGGAAGCCTTGGAAAGCCAGCTGCCGGACCCCACGGCTTGACCAGCTGGCCCTTCTAGAGGACCCAGACCTGCTGGACGAACAGACAGCTGCTGCGGGTGCCTGAGGCTGCCTAGTTAGAGACTATTTCTGGCCCAGAGTTCCCTGCCAGGATCCATGGGGCCAGGTTGAAGCACCCGTGCCTTGGCACGGTCAGGATGCACACTGTGGCCTCCTCACTGGCTTCCTGCCGAGTTCCTTCAGTGGGGAGGGAAGTCAGCCTTTCCAGGCATCTGCCCACCCCCAGACACCGCTGCCCACAGCTGGCTAACAATGCATCTTGTTTCCACAGTGCTCTTCAGAACTCGGAGCTCACATATGGCTGCCAATTCCTCAACCACTCATTCAGGCAAGTGCAATGACCAGAAGTTAATAAGGGAAAGGAAGCAGGGGTTCTGCCAGAAGCACAGCATTCTGCTTGGCCATGTTGGCAAATAGAGAGGAAAACAGCTTTAGAAGCATAGAAGCTATGCTCTGGGCTAAGAGGCAAAATGAGCATTCAAGCCCAGTGGCAGTGAGGGTCAGCGTCACTTGGTGGAAAGCCATGCTGGGTCGGGTCAGGAAGCCTGGCGTGGGTGCTGCTCGTCCCCCTCAGCCACACAAGCAAGAGCAGATCTGTGAGCCTCTCTCTGCTCCTCCAGCTTGGATGAGAGCTTCCAAACTCAAAATCCTCTGCTAATGCCAACACAAAAACCATGCGAGAGGATGAATCTCATTCCGTCAGGACTTGGTATGTCTATCACTGGCTCTGGGCCCTGGAGATGGATATCTGCTTCCCAGGGTACTAAGGACATCTATCCAGAATGACCAACGTGTGGGAATGCCATTTGTCACAGACTGTGCCTCGCACGGATGGCTGTAATGATGTCCCCTGTTTTGTGTGCTCCCTGTACTACGACCTCACCACTCCACTTCTCTGGTAGTATCAATTTCACTACTCCTGGGATCTTGGCAGTGACTGTTTTTACCAACACAAGCAGGAACGATGGGCACCATTTCCAAGCAGAGCCTTTGCCCACATGGTAGTCTCAGCTTCTTGCTTCTTCCTGCCTAGAGATCTACCAATGCCAGGAGTCCAAGCCCCAGGAGACGCCCTGGTGGTTGGCGTGCCATGTAAGGAGGAACACTGGGCCACCAGACACAGCAGTGGGCAGCCACCTTGGAAGTGGATCCTCCAGGCCCAGATGCCCCCATGTGGATCAGAGAGGAACTGCATCACTGAATCCTGTGCCCCAAATTCCCAAACTCAGAAAATCATGAGCAAAATAAATTTGTTGTACGCTACCAGGTTTTAGTGTAGTTGATTATAATAATATGCAGAAACAGATAACAGAAACAATGTAATCCACAGCACTTGACAAATACAGAAGCACCTTCTCCTAACAGATCTGTTCCTTGGCTAGTATGCACAAGGTTTGATCCCCAGCACTACAAAAGAGGGGAGGAAGAGATCTGCTGCAAAGAGCATTTTCTGAAACACAAATGTAAAAATAAAATCATTTTCAAATACCTGTACTTTCACCTACTTAAAAGAACGGGGGCAGGGGAGGGAGAATCACTAAATCCTGTTGAAATTCAAGTACACTCATCAGCTTAGGTACCATCCCCTTCCTGGAAACTGAGGTAGGAAGCTGGGAGGTCACGATGGTGGAGGCTGGGTACAAGAAAAACACTGGCTGGAGTAAAGTAGATAAACTGTGCATGTTTAGAACAGGTCCCATCACCATGACAACCCCCACCAATGGGGCTTGTTGTGCAAGCCACAGGTTCTGTATTCTAATTAGGGGAATAATGGGGTGCACAGGGGACCAAGGCACAGCTCAGCATATAAGACTTGCCCAGAGGCCGGGGACCAGAGCCACTTTCTCAAAGAGCCCACTCTGCCCTACTTCATAGCGTTACTTTCACTTTTAGTTTCAATAAATCTAAGCTCTGCCTATTCCTTCTGCGTGTCTTGCTCAATTCTTTGTTCAGGAAGCCAAGAACCTGGATCCCAACTGGACACAGTATGAGTATCAAAACTACATGAGCCACCTCCCTGGGTAGATCCCCAGCACACCTCTACACATGACCCAACAGCTCAGCCCCAAGCACAGGGCACAGCATCAGCCTGTTTGTTGTCTGTTCCTTGGAAACAGGGACCGTATCTATTCTCTGTAGTGGGAACAACACTGACTAATGCGTAAAGAACGCTTATTACACTAGGGACTGCTCCAAGCACTTGGCCCATCTCACATTTATAACATATCAACTCAATGTTCACAGTAGCCACGCGACACAGATGCTATTGTTATCTTCATTCTATAGGTGAGGAGACTGAGGCATGCAGAGGCCAAGTAACACTCAGGGCCACCCAGCTGCTAAGCAGCAGAGCCTGCCTGAACCCAGGGGATGTGGGTCCAGAGCCCACACTCGTCACCATCACAACATTCATGAAGCACTCACTAAATGTTTCTGACTCAATGAACCAGTAAAGCAAATCAAATCCAAGCTTCTCTCGCTGATTGGAATTTCTGAAAGAAAAAAATCTAAACCACATGAATAAAAATTATAAGAACTACATGAACTTTAAAATACCATATAAATGCTAAGTAATGATAATGAATTTGCTATGGAGACCAGAAATAAATCCGAATGAGAAAAGATACTCCCCATCACTTCCTGTTTATCTATTAGTGCTAATCTAGTCAGTAGCCTGCAAATATAATTACTTCATGATAATTTATGCTAATAGGAACCAAGGGAGGGCTCAGATAAATAAGGCTCACAAATGAATATTAGACTCTCGTGTTCAATCATTTATTTCTGAAAGTTCCTCTGTCAAATCCGCTAACGGACTGACTGGTATCATCTCCTTCCCCTTTCTCTGCGTCTGGGGCAGTTTTGAATAAGAGTAAGGAGACAAGCAAACCTTTCATAATATCCATTGTTGTTAAAAAACAAAACAAAAACTAAACAAACAAACAAAAAAACCCTGAGAACTGGAAGGTCCTGAATAGAAAGGCTGTCAAAAGCCCATAGAATCTGTACGTAAACAATGCTTTGCTGTGAGCAGGTCTTAAACTTCACTGTGTCACTCTTTAGAGTTCTCTGTAGCATCAGCACAACCTGAAAACTCGGTAGAAATACAACCCCTTGTCTCACCCCAGAAAAACTGAATTGAAATTTGTCAAGTACAGTCAAGTTTGGAAAGCAACGGTAAGGATTGAACCACCCGAGTCAAGGTGAAGGGGAGAAGAAATCCATCCCCAAGTAATGACCGTCCAGATCCTTTACCCACAATTCTGCTATTCAACCCCAAATACCCAAGCAGCCAAGGTGGGGAAATAAATATGATGCTTTGTGTTTGCAAGAAAATGACACGTAAGTGCCAACAGAGCATCCGTGGAACATGTCAGAAAGGAGAGCCAGCGCCCTCTCCACAGCTCTGGTCCAAGATACTCTTTCTTTCCTTCTCCAGACTTGAATACAGATCATCTCCTGAAGCTGTAGATCAGGACTGCTACATTGCATCTGAAACCATCAAAGTGATTTCTAATATGACGACATGTTCATTTTACAGATCAGGAAGCTGAAACTCAGAAACTTTTTAACACTTAGGACAGTATCATCTTCCTTATCCATTTCCTTTAATATGTATTTCAAAAAACAATGCTCTAAAAAAATCCCCTTCGCAAATATCATGAAAATGATTTGATACACACTGAGACAGAGTAGGATGGAGGGGGCTGGAGCGGTGGCCCAGTGGTTGCACAACTACCCAGGTTTAAACCCCAGCACCATGTACACAACTAAGTGTCAGAGCAACGAAAGCCATGTGAAAAACTCAATAAAAATTGATTCTCTCTCTCTCTCTCACTGTCCTCTTTTAAAAAGAGAGAGAGAGAGTAAGATGGAGGGGGTAGAGACTCAGGAGTCCCACCTGCAATGCCATCTCCACCACTAATAAACCGTGCAACCCTAGGACTCACTGTTTTCCTCTCCAATGTCTCTTCCAGCTGTGTTCGGTTCTAAGATTCCAAATTAAATGTTAGCCAGTGTCTCTAAAGCTGTAATTTTCAATATTGTCCGCCAGGTGGCAGACCATCTCCTTTACAGAAGCCTGAGGAAGAACTGTTCTCTTTTTTAAAGCATTAACTTCTCCACAATTTGATTTTATCTTAGTGTTAATCATGCTCTTGAACTGCAATGAACACTATGCTATGGGAAAAGGACTAAATTCATATTCTAAACTCTTAAAGTGGGATCAATATAGGGCCCAGATTGTAAAGTAATGGAATTTCAAAGGGCCAGCGAGCAAACGGGCCAGCCAAATACGGCGAGGAGTTGTCTTCTTGACAAATGCGTATGAGGGGCATGCTCTATAAGAGGTGGGAACACACAGAAACACTTAAAACATTTCTCCTGGAAAAGTGATACAAAATAGACAAAAGGGAAAAATGACCAGAAAAAAAAACTGAGGTTATAGTAGCAGATAGTTTTAGATTTAAAGATTCACAGGGACTAAGTACAATGTGATCTTCTGTACTAGATCCTGGAACAGAAAAGGCACAGCAGAATAAAAACTGGCAGAATCAGAATAAAGAATTTCATTAATAGTTCTGTACCAACATTAATTTCTTACTTTTCACCAGTGAACTTTGTTATATAAGATATATCACCAAGGGATCACTTTGTACCCTATAAACTTTTATGGTTGTAAGTGGTCAATTTACAATACAAAACATTAGGGGAAAGTGGGGGAAGAGAAGATGGGAATGCAATACTATCCTTGCAACTTTTCTATAAACCTAAAATTATTCCAAAATAAAAATCTGAGTTAAAAAATATAGAAAAGGCCAGGTGTGGCAGCACACACCTGTAATCCCAGTGACTCAGGAGGCTGGGGCAGGAGGATTGCAGCCTGTTCAAAAAAAGCCTCAGCAATTTAGCAAGGCCCCGGGCAACTTCTTGAGACCCTATCTCAACAACAACAACAAAATAAACAGGGCTGGGGATGTGGCTCAGAGGTTAAGTGCCTCTGGGTTCAATCCTTGGAACCCCCCCCCCAAAAAAAAAAGAGAAAACAGTCAAGAACAAAATAGAAACACAATTTCATAAGAAATGTCATCTTCAATGATAATTTTAAGAAGAGGAAATTTTAAGGCTGGGGGTGTAGCTCAGTGGTAGAGCACATGCCTCGTTTGTGTGAGGCTGTGGGTTCAATTCCCAGTCTCTCTCTCTCTCTCTCACACACACACACACACAGGAAAAGGAAATTTTAATACTAGGAGGTAGTAGCTCACATTCAATAAAACTAAAATAAATAAAAATGACAAAGCCTAGCAACTGGATGTGGACAAAGAGGTCCGTGTGTTCTAGGATATTACTGATGGGATTATGGGTGGCCATAGGCTTTCAGGAAAGCAATTTTGCAATAAGTGACAGAAACCATAAAACTGATAGCCTTTGACCTGGTAATATTAGTTTTAGCAACCTCTACCGAAGCAACAATTTAAAAGAAGAAAAAATGACATATTTTTATGAAGTTGTGGCTCTGCTCTGTATTACTGAAAACTGTTCCCTTGGTTTCTGGTGCCCAGATGGATTCTGGTGCTATAAACTAAGTGGGATACAAAGATGAAACTAAGAATGACAACGCTGAGAATTGTGGAAACGAATATACAAACTAATTATTAAAGAGCTCACTAGATGAAATATAGAACCCTCACCTGTGAGCTGCAACAGAAATACCACCTTAGTGGAAAAAGATCTAGTTCAATTGTACCACGATTATGAAGGTGTTAATATTAGGGAAAGCAAGGGTATGAGACATGGGAACTCAATGCTTGCAACTCTTTTATGAATCCATAATTTCAAAGTAAAAAAGCTTAAATAAGTGGAGAGCTCAGAATTATACATGAACACATGCACTTATTGCTGTGAGCTACAGAATATGTTTATTGCATCAAAAATTAGGTAGACTCTGGGAACATTTTCAGAATGTTGAAAGTACTCTGCTTTTGGGGGGAATGTGCACACACGTATGGTTATTTTACATTGCCTACTGATAATCAAGATGCCAAGATTCAGTGCTGGATGGATAGGCTTTGGAAGTATCCACATCCTGATAATCTAATAAGTTATTTGCATTTTTTGGCATGTAAGTTTTTTTTTTTCTCCTTTTGTGGTACTAGAGATTGAACCCAGAGCCTCACACATAACAGGAAAGTGTCTCACTACAGAGCTATATCCCCAGCCCTTTAAATTTTTTTTTAAAGAAAGGGTCTTGTTAATAAGTTGCCTCAGCTGACCTTGAACTTGTGATCCTCCTGCTTCAGCCTCTAGAGTAATTGGGATTACAGGCATGTACCACCACATCCAGGTAGCATGTAAATTCTAACTAGGGAATAAGGAGGGCATTTTCTATAATAAAGTTTTTAGTAATCATTTCTCAAGACTATATTAGTGCTTGCCTGGCATGCGTGAGGACATGAGTTCAAACACCTGCATCATGTACACAACAAAGTGTCAGAGCAATGAAAGTTACATGAAAAACTAAATAAAATCGATTCTCTCTCTCTCTCTCTGTCCCTCTCTGTTTTTTTTTTTTAAGACTATATTTAGAGGGGCTAGAGTGGTGGCTTGGTTAGGGTGCTTGCCCAGCATGTGAAAGTACATGGGTTCAAACTCCAGCACCCAGGTACACCACAAAGTGTCAGAGCAACGAAAGCCAAGAGAAAAACTCAATAAAAATTGATTATTTCTGTCTCTCTCTCTCTCACTGTCCTTCTCTCTCTAAAAAAAAAAAAAAGACTATATTTAGAATTCCTTTGTACATGGAATTAAATATCTTTTTTTAAATAAAGGATATTTCCTACATTTTGGGAGGGGCATTCTGTTCTCTAGTCCTTGGCAGACGGAAATAACGTACAGGGTCATTAAAATTAGTAACTGACTTCTACACAGGAGCTTAAGTATCCTGAAAATCTAGGCCTTGCCCCACCTGAGTGCTGACTGCACTCCAGGTGAGGAGAGAAGGGCAAGAGGGAGAGGGCGCTGAGTGCTTCCAAAGTGGCTTCATTAAAGTCGATTCTAAACTCACGGACTTCTTCAAAATTGATTAAAAAAAAAAAATAAGACAAGGGGCTGGGGCAGGGGCTCAGCAGTTACACTGCTTGCCTGGCATGCACAAGCATGCGGGTTCAAACCCTAGCACCACATACACAACTAAGTGTTGGAGCAATGAAGGGCACATGAAAAACTAAATAAAATTGATTCTTATAATATCCTTCTCTCTTAAAAAATAAACAACAAAACAAAAACAAGACAAAACATAATTTCATTTAGGGCTGTCAGATTTTGAAATATGTCATAATTCTGAAAGAATATCTTGGGATTTGGAGTGATCATGTGTCCAGAGCAGCCACACAGTCAGACTCCTCAACACCCCAGCTCCAGGCATCCAGGTAGCTGCAGGGTCTATACCTGCCAGCCACCAGAGACAGATCCTACCCCTGGCTTCCGTCTCTTCTAGGCCTTGCTGAAATGACACTACTGAGGGATGGTGTTAAGAAGCCTGTGGCACTTATTCCATGTACAGCATCTACAGTTCATCCAGGTCTCAAGTCAGAACAGAAAGCTGGTCCACACTGTCACAGTCCTCTCCCAATTTACCCCAAATGTGCATTGGTGTTGCCTTCCAACGAGGAATGTGATAAAGATGGCGAAGTTCAAATTTCTGTATGTCTATAGATAACGTGCAATGTCCTGGGGACACTGGCCACATGGGGGCCCCTCAATAAAGCTCTGTGTGAGAGTTCTTTTTTGAAGTCAGTCTAGTCTAGGCTTTGGAGCCCAGTAGCCAAGAGTCAAATCCTGGCTCGATTTAACTTCCTAAACCTCAGTTTTCTCATCTGCGGTACGGAGATCATGCTACTCAGCCTTCTGTATTTCATGTGAGGATGAAATCAACAGAATGAAAGCCTTTAGGACCATGCCTAGCAAAGTTAGTACTCAATAGATAGTCATTATTACATTTATTTTATAAGGAAGCGCCTTTTACAATGAAGAAACTCTGTATTCTACAAGGAACTGGACGGGCTGGACTGCTGCACGGTGCAGTTCACCCAAAGCTGAAAGCCTTTCTCCCCCAACGCTGCATCCCTCAATGCTCGAAGTAACCTTCTACAGGGAAGACCTGCAGAACGCAGGGTGGTTGGGTGCAGTTAGAAGCATGTGGACTTTTTAGAGTTCCTTTCAAGATTGTGGCAAAACCCTTCTAGGCATCTGTGCCATTCACCCTCGGAGACCTTGGTGCAAACACAGACGCTCCTCAATGTGCAAGGTTCAAACAGCACTGGATGAACCTAACCTACTCAGCATCGTGACTTAGCAACACAGTGCAGCAAGTTCTGGTCGCGTGCCCTGGTGATCCCATGGCTGGCTGGGAGCTGAAGCGGCCATTGCCATCATGGTCAGAGCATCACACTGCATCTCACGAGCCTGGGAAATTTGAAATATTTTTTCTATTGAATAAAGCTGAGAAATAGTAAGATGACCCATCATCAGTCCAGGACCATCTGCAATAACCAGGACCCCATCCCTCCACCTCCATCACCACCACCACCACCAACAACAACAACAACAAAAACAACAACAAAAAACCCCAGTCAAATTTAGTTAGCTGTGTAAATCCTATGACTTGAAAAGATGGGCATTATTTTCCTTTCCTTTCTCTCTATGTTGTTCCAGACCACACTGATGCACAGATTATTATAATCCCTTATATTTTCTGTATTTTTTAGAAAAACATTTGTTCTTAGAAGTCTTTTCAGACATTTTATGAATCAAAGTAAGACATAAATGAAACAATATACTTTTTTGCTTAAAGCTAAGCACAACTTCAGTATCTTATGACAAAGTTAAGCCTCCTTATTAACAGGTGTTCATAACAGGTGTTGGTGTAGACACACTGATGGTGTGAGGGTGGCTGATGAAGAATTCAGTAAGCAAAGCAACTGCCAGGAAAAAAAAAAAAAAAAAAAAGAAGACCCAACCCACTTACCTAAGTATAATTGAAACAGTCTTCCTATTCCTGTCACCAATTCTATGTCCAGTTTGTGAATTACCCTCCTGCCCACTCCTGTCAATTTCACACCACAGCTTCAGAGATAGCACTGCCCCAGAAATCCACGGTGCAGAGAGATCTGCTGCCTCCTCCTCCAGCCTCTGCTAACAGCCCTTGTAAAACATTATGGTAGCAAAGCAAATCATTCGGAGCCCGCCTTCCTGTTTTATTGCATCCCTTCTATGTCACAAACTGTCTTTAAAAGCCAGCCTGTTAGCAGCAGCCCAAGGACTTGTTTGGAATGCCTCTTGTTCCAGAGCAGCTCAAACTTCTGTGCTTAGCATAAAGCTGAGTTGACTAGGCGCAGCAGATTGCACTGGGACCCCTGAGATCCTTACAGAACCAGGTGACAAGGTGGCAATTTCTGGCAAAGCAGTTAAGGTTTTGAATCTGCAAGGTGTTCATTTTCCACTTAACTACATTAAGGGAACCTATTTGGAATTTCATTCATAGACAGATCTATTTAGGGATCTAGGAGAAATTCTAAAGAATTTGGAGCGATTCTTCACTCGGCATAGCACAGGAGACGGTGGTACGGGAGAGGAAAGTGATGAGGAAGAGAATGTGGCAGCATTCCACGGCGCTGAGTACTGACACCAGCTGCATGGTATATCAATGAAAGTTAAACATGAAAATGCGGAGCCCCTTGTCCAAAATGCAGGAGAAGAAATGCTATAGAAAATGCTCAAACATAAAGCTCGTTCCTCTCTTTTGCACTCTCTCTTTACTTGCTACACTGTCAGTGTCATGCGCCCTCAGGCATAGTGGCCAGTGCAGAGTGTGTGCAAACCCCCAACAGGAGCCCAAGGCCCTGCCCAAATCTTGGTGCATACACACAGGCCATCAGCTTCAGGGTTAGCTCTATGCACCATCTGCTGTGCAGGGGCAAGGAAACTGGTCAGGAATCTCCTTTTCCCATGGTCCAATCTCCCTAATCCATAACAGAGAGGTGCACCAGGACACCTAGGTACCTGGATGGGGAGGAGGCAGGCAAGCGGTTCACCCCAGAGTTGCCTGCTGGATCTGCTACAGTACCCACGGTCCATCCTGAGATGCCAGGGGTGTGGACACCTGCCTCCAATCCACCCCACACTCATGACCAAGCCCCTTCTTGGAGAGGAAGGCAGGAGGAGTCTCTGAGAGCAGGTAGAAAATCTCCTAGCAGGGCCAGGAGAGTGAGTGAGAACCACCTGGGTAGGCAGGGCGGGTCCGGACTGTGCACAAGCCTGGGCTCTAACACCCTGTGCATGCTCCACTGTCCCGCAGGACTTCGGTTACAAAAAAGAAAATCAAAACAGATGATTAAAAAATTCAAGACAGCAACCATGCAACATTAAACCCCATGCAAGGGGCCCCTTAAGCATGAGGTCCTGCCCAAGTGACTGCATTGACTGCATGTCTACAAGTGTCCAAAGGGACCCTACCGGAAGTTCCGAAGCAAAATGGAGACAAGTTTGCCTTCACTTTTCGTCCAACCTGTGTTTGTGAGGACAGGATGGAGGAGGGTGGCACACCCTCCTATTCACCTCGCCTCCCACTGCTCCACGAGGAAGCTCTGGAGCTATCTGTAAAGTTTCTGGAGCCCTGGAGTCTGAACTGACATTTTAGCTTATTGCATTTTTCAAAGAACTGTACTAACACACGGCACTGACAATTAGAGAAATACTCCAAACTTAACTTGGCTTAGGGATCTTCTTAAAGTGTCCAGGAGATTAAAAAAGAGAGAGGATTGGGGCTGGAGTGGTGGCTCAGTGATTTCAGCGCTTGCCTGGCAAGCACAAGGACCCAGGTTCAAACCCCAGCACCACGTACACAACTAAGTGTTGGAGCAACTAAGGCCATGTGAAAAACTAAATAAAGTTGTTTCTCTCTTTCTCTGTCTCTCTCACTGTCCCTCTCTCTTTAAAAAAAAGAGAGAGAGAGAGAGAGAGAGGATCAAGGGATAATCACTTATTAAGTGGCTCTGGGTGGATGGTTTCTAAAAAGAATACCATTATCCAAAGTCCTTACTTTGATTCGAGAATATGTAACCCGGTTGCTGAAACCATTTATTCTTACAAACCTTGGCTTCTGAGTCACTGTTGATACTACAAGAATCGTCATCATCAGCATGAGGGGCATTTCTAGAAAGAAAATCAGAAAACTGGTCTTAGAATTCTACCGCACTTGCTACCTTGCTAAGGTGAGGCATTTTGGCACATTTTCCCAATGTCCTACCTGAGTTTCAAAGACGCATAGCGCAGTGTTGCTCCTTCAAACTCCTTTAAACTGGGGTCTGGGTTAACTGTGGCAGCGTGCAAATCCTAGAGGAAAACAGATCCCTGTTAATGTACAATGGTGGGGGGTGGTTGTCACATTACCTTCAATATTAAAGGGGAGAAAAGGCCCCAGGCAGAGGCAGAGAGTGTGTGTGAGCTTAGGCAGAGCAAGGCATGCGGGGGCTGCTGGGTGCTTGACTCCGTGCGCAGGCCAAGCGTCTGTTCTCACAAGACAACAGGGAACCTGGGGCAATCAGCTTGGAGTCATTCACAACAGGAGACCTCAAAAAAGGCAACAGGAACGTGAGCTGCACACCCCTTGTCAAAAGCCCCTTCGCTCCAATCCCTGCAGAACGCAGGAGAGTCACAAAGAAGAAAAATATACAGCCGCAGCCATGCAGAAAGGAAAACGTATGAAATGATCTAAAATCTGACAATATACTTGCCTTCCAAATGTCACTATTAATCTTTCCCCCATTCAGAACAGCAAAATCACTCCATGGCTGTTTCTAGACATATAATTATTCACACAGGAAAAAAAGCACAGTGATTTAAAGGAAAAAAAAAGAAAAAGAAAAAAAAACACAAGACACTGTTGTTAGCATTGATATTCACAGGATGGGTTAGGGAACAAATTAACTCTAACAGCAACTTGTTAGTTCACTCTAAGACTAGCTTATCACCTGCAGACTAGGGCAGGGGAAGACACGGCATTTTAATTACTTACCAAAACAAATGACTGAACATTATTAGAAGTAGACAGTGAAGTTACTTTCTAAATGTGGTCTTAAAAGCAAACTATATGCTTCCAAGTCTTAAATTCCTAGCCACCTAATTCTATAGGAACACTGCCACGGCCCCCAACCAAACAAAATTGTTTTCTGGAGGTGGGGATAGAATTAGGGATGATATCATATTAGTTTGTTAACAGGTTTGGCTAAGGACACAAAAATCTGGGGGTTGAGTTATTGTCACTTACAAAAAGGAGGGACAGGGTTAGTAAGGACCACAGACTGACATCAACATCTTGCTGAAATACATTTTACAGAACAAAATATGGTTCTCAATGATCTCAGTTCCTCTAGCTCATAAAATGCTCTACTTCCTTGCTACACAACCCTCTTGAGAGATTAATATGTGGGAAAAAATGATTTCCTAAGCATAATTACAGCACCAACACGGAGCTTTGCCTTGCGGGGAAAACTCCTGCAACTGATCTTTTCATCTAAACAACTCTTCTGTCCATCTCTGACAACGAGGAAATGTCTTTCTGCTACACCAAGGGAATATTCAAATATTCTCACCTAAGATTTGCAGAAATAAATGAAACTAATAAAGTGCAAGGACAGTCTAGTGAATCTGTTCTACTGACTGGTCAGCCCAATCTCTTTCCTTGTAATAAATTGTCATAAATGAACAATGGAAACTTTTCAACTAAATAATTTCTCAACTATTCTCTGAGAATGGGAAGCAAATGCCGACCACCTTTACTCACATTAATACAGTTTATAAAACAACCAGGGGCAGAATTTACATTCAAATATCTCATAAAAGATGCATTTGTTCAACTTGGTAGGTCTTTGTTGAGGGAAAAGTGCTGCAGATTGGATTCATTATCTCAACTCCACGGTAGGTTTACTTTCTTTCTGGGGCTAGGCACCTGAACTACAGAGTTCAAAATACAGAAGACCACTGTACTCATTTTTTAAACACAACCCCTTTTTCTTTCTTTCTTCCATTTATTTATTTATTTACTTACTTACTTACTTACTTATTTAGTAGTACTGGGGATTGAACCCAAGACCTCATGCATGTGAGGCAAGCACTCGACCACTGAGCCACATCCCCAGCCCACATAACCACTTTTGATGACTAACAGGGAAGAAATGCTGTTCAACCCTTTACCTTTCTCCTTACTCTATCAGTGTTCAGCCTCCACTCAGGAGAAAATTAGCTTAGGAGAGCCTTAGCCTGTTAGCTCGGCGATACACGAATCCTGCAATGGATGAAGAACTTGATGCATGCACAGGTGTTCTCCTGGGACAAGATGCATTTTTTTTTTTCTGCAGCACTGTGGATTGAACCCAGGGGAATAATACCACTGGGCTATAACTACAATCCTCTGCAGGGTCTCACTAAACTGCTCAAGCTGTCCTAGAACTTGTATACTCCTGCCTTAACTTCCTGAGTTGCTGAGATTACAAGCAGGTAAGCATTTACCAAGGTGCTTGGCCCCTGTGCCTGGGTCAGGGGCCAAAAGGTTTAGAGTTGGGCTTGACCAGTGACCCAATGGTCATGGCACTTGCCTGGCTTGCGCAAGGACACGAGTTTGATTCCCCAGCACCACGTACACTAATGAAGTGTCAGAGCAACGAAAACCACATTCAAAACTAAATAAAGTTGATTTTCTCTCTCTTTCTCTCTCACTGTCCCTCTCTCTTCTTTAAAAAAAAAAAAAAAAGTTTAGGGTCAACATTATAGGGGTTCTAATAAGGACTCACAATAAGGACCTGAAATCAAGTACAAAGTAAAATTTCAAGTTAGAATTTGTGTTTAAAAATGAAACAGCACCAGGCATGGCAGCACATGATACCAACAATTCAGAAGGCCGAGGGAGGAGGATGACAAGTTCAAGGCCAGCCTCAGTAATGTAGCAAGACCCTGTTTCAACATAAAAAAAATAAAAAGTGCCGAGGGTGTAGCTGTGGTAGAGCACCCCCTGGGTTCAGACCCCAGTCCCCCAGACCCCCAAGAAAACAAGCCCATGTGGCTTGTTGATAGGTCTATTTTCACTCAAGTTGAACTTTGCAAAAGGATGTCAGAAAGCTAATTAGGGAAACCTGAGATAACTGTGTCCTTGTAGAGCAATATAGAAGGAAAAAAAAAAAAGAAGAAAAGGAGGGGTGTCTGAAAAAATAAATCTGAAATCAGCGTTTGTTCAAGAGGAGAACTATGTGTTCGTACAGGAGAGGGTGAAAGGAGTATTTTTCTAAAGCAAGTATTCAGAAATGTTCCAGCACTTAATAAAAACACGTCTCTGAGTGTGCATGTGGTTTTCAAATTTTTAATGTTTTTTCTATATTTACTCTTTGGACATAGGAGACTCTGTAAAGTGAAAGCTGATTACAGCTTAGGCCTACGAGAACCCAGCTCTCTTGCCACGGGAACGAGGGTCAGCCGGCAATCCCCCAACAATCACCTTTTAGAGATTTAAATAAACAAAGGTCCTATATACTGCTTTTTAAAAAGCTTACAATAACTTGGACATTCCTGAAGAGACACTTCAGTAGAAAACTCAAGTAAGGAAAAATGGTAAGTGGCAGTATGACAAAGATCTTTCCCCTCTCCTATATTTAAAAACACTCATTTACATCAAAGATGAGAAACTTTCTCCCCAGTATAAGTGACCATAATTTTCCTTTTTTAAAAAATGAAGTTAATGAAGGACAAAATACTTTTTCTTAAATTTGAAGAACTATGTAGTCATCTAATTATTTTGAATTAAAAAGAAAGAATGCTTTCTACATTTTAGCTAATAATCTTTTTTTTTCTTTTTTTTTTTCAGAGCTGAGGACCAAATTTATGTGTGCTAGGGCAAGCGCTCTGCCACTGAACTAAATCCCCAATCCCTAGCTAATAATCTTAGATAACAAAAAGTTTACAGAAACAACCCACCAGAGATTCTTTGGTTCTACAGAAAGTCACTTGGGTCTGTAGACTACGTGGTCAGGGTGGGAGAGATGAAGGAAGAGATTAAAAATGCAATAGATGGGTTGGAGCAGTGGCTCAGCGGGTCCAGTGCTTGCCTGGCATGCTCAAGGACTGCCCCTCTCTCTTTAAAAAGAAAAAGCAATAGAGGACAGAAAGGCAGGTGGAGTCACATGCTTTGGGAAGAGAAGACCAAAGGATGGGAGGAAAGGGCAGCGATGGACACATAGTGCTCAAGAGAACCACCTCCCCCTAGTAACCTTCCAGGCAAATGCAGCCAAAGCCTCGCATGGCCAAGTGATATATACATAAACACATTTTTTTTTTTTAAAGAGAGGACATGAGTGAGAGAAAGACAGAGAGAATCAATTTTTATTGAGTTTTTTCACATGGCCTTCATTGCTCAGACACTTAGTTGTGAACTTGGGTGCTGGGGTTTGAACCCGTGTACTTGCGCATGCTGGGCAAGTGTCATAACTGCCGAGCCACTGTTCCAGCCCCCAAGTGATGTTTTGCTACCAAAATGCAAACCAGAGAGTGAGAGTGGAGGGCAGGGGACACATTCTCCTGGTGCCTGTCCTGACCTTGCCTAGACTTCATCCTCTCTTACTCTGAATACAATGACCATGCTCAGTTCTGGGAGCTGAGACTTAGTTCTCAGAGACAGTACGTACAGGGAGACTGACCCTGTCCTTGAACGTGGCACCCTCAAGACCCCTCAGCAGCAGGCAAGGCTGCACAGCGTCAGACCTAGTAAGAGAAACCAGCTTTCTTTTTCCACGTTTCTCTCCTTGGGTATTGTAAAAGAATTCCATAAATCAAATTAAAACAAAGCACTGTCCTTTTGCTGGAAAAAGGCCAGTATTAAGAGTTGATCCTTTGACAGCGCCAACAGGATGTTCCTGAGGTGGAGTCCTAAGGGGCTGGGAAAGTCCCAGGGAAGTTTCTCCAGGGTGTACTTTGGTTCAATGAGTCCTCTAAGAAGCACATGTGGGAGATAATCCCAGAACAGCAGTACTGGGAGGCAGGACCTAATGGGAGGGGGTCAGCTCCAGTCTCCACCCCTTGAACAGATGAAAGCCAATTACAGAAGGGCACAGGGCTGCAGGTTCCTTTGCTTGTGCTCTCTGCACTGTTTGTTCACACAGGGCCCCTGCCAGAGGCAGCCCCTGGATCTTGGACTTCCAGGCCTTCAGAACTGTGTGCCAATAAATTTCTGTTCACCGTGAGTCACCTAGCATTGTGGTATTCTGTTACTGGAGCACAATACAAACAAAGGCAGGATGCTAAGAAGGTCTCTGTGAAGTGGCATCAAAATGCATACCAGAGAGCAGAACTGGACCTGCCAAGGACCAGGTGGGAAGGAAAGCACTCCAGTGTTCAGCAATGGCTCCAGCGGGGGAGGTCAAATCATCTCTGTGAGCACTTCCCAAGTTCTGAAGCTAGTCAGCCATGCAAAGCCAGGTCACTTGCTCTGTGGCCTAGGTTACTGTGTTTATCAAGCAGGGCCAAGAAGACCTCAAGTCAGAGTGGGACAGACAGACAGGAATGTCGGCTCCCAGCGCACGGACTGGCTGCCCAAAAGTGCCCTGGAGACAGTTTCCTCATCCTCTACTCTCTCTTTCCATGCAGGAAAAAGAGTTTGGTGACTATGAAGTTCCTGAATTATACTTTTCAATCCTGCTTTTTCAAGACTTGAGGCTTATGCGGGGTGTGGAGGTGCATGCCTGTAGTCCAAGTTCAAGGCCAGACTCAGGAGCTTAGCGAGGCCCTAAACAACTTGGACTGTGTCTCAACATAAAGCATAAAAAGGCCTGGGGAAGTTGTTCAGTGGTAAAACACCCTGGTGTTCAACCCCCAGTACCAAACAAACAAACAAACAAACAAAAAAATCCTTGAGGATCTGTAAGTGAGGCCTTGATGGAAATGGAGAAAATTCCACGGAACAGACCAGGCAGCATTAACGAACATTCTGTACATTATTTGGAATATGCTTCCTTCCTTTTAAAATACTCTTTTGGTTTTGGTGGATTCAGTGTTATTAGAACAGTATAGTAGTCCTCGTGCCTTATCCACAGTTTTGTTTTCCGCAATTTCAGTTAACAACTGTCAGCTAAGGTCCAAAATATTAAATGGAAAAACATAGAAATAAAGTTTGTTAAGTTTTCAGTTGCTCATCACTCTGAGTAGTATGATGAAATTCCCTACCATCTGGCTTGGCCCTCCTGGAAAACAAATCCTCCCTTTGTCCAGCACAGGTGTGCTGGACACACTGCCCACCTGTGAGGAACGTAGTAGCTGTCCTGGCTATTGAATCGACTGCAGTACACATAGGGGTTGGTGTCATCTGTGATTTTGGGCAGCCAGTAAGGGATCTTAGAAATGTGTCCCCTGAGGATAAGAGGGGACCACTGTACAATATATGTTTTATCATACAAAAACAATTCAGAAAAATTTAAAAAAATAATAAAAATGATAAAATTTTGTGCAATTACATTAGTCCCTTGAGCAGCAGCACAGTGTAGACGCTCCACTCTAGAGGGGGCAGGAGACTGGGGTTCTAACGCTGGCTTTGCCACTACAGCAAGCCAGTCAAAGCCCCCTCTCTCTGAGGCTGGGTTTCTCCTTCCTTCAGCAAACATCTGATGAACTTCACCACATACCAGAACCGGGCCAGGTCTGGGGATGTAAGATGAGGTCACCAGGTCTGGACCCCCCAGGAGCTTCCCAGAGGAAGACTAACACACCTAGGTCATGACACTTTGAAGGAATGTGATGGAAAAGAGGGCTTTCAAAGTAGAGGTGTGAGAGCAATAGTTCCTGAGAGATACCTGGGTGAGGCCGAAGTTTTAAGAGGAAGTGACACACTAATAAAAATAGGGGATATGGTTCCCTAGAGATCTGGCTGCCACACTCAGCATCAAATCTCCCAGAAAGTTTATGAAAAGGCAGATTTCCAGGTCCCAGCCCCAAATTATCTGCTCCAGGAGCCCAAGACAGGACCAAGGTGCCAACGTGTTTTACAAGCCCCAGAGATCCTCCTGGTTGCTACCCTAGGCTCACAGGCTGAGAAAAGACTGCCTCAGTATTCTCTGGGCCCTTCTGCAAGGTTCTTTCCAGCTTTAAAATGACCTTGTTAGGTCAAGTTCAGTAAAATAATGACAAAAATGGCCCTTTGATACTGTCATCTTATTTCCAAGTGTACCCGGAAATACACTGGTTCTAAGGTAAAGTATTTTGCCCCTCCTGGAGCAATAACTGCTCAGAACACCCAGGGAAGCCATGAGCAGAGTTTTTCAACAAGAACAGAGCATTTGTGACCAAGGTAAGGTCACAGCTCTGAGGAACAATTCACCTGCTCTAACTTCAGGGCCACCTTCTCCTTCCCCTCATTCTGGGGAACCAGATACAGTCTCACTTGAAAAGATCTGTAACTAAGATTTGGCTGTGCATCACCAATTATTCATAAAAATATTCTGCATGGCTCTCATCTCTCTAAAATTCAACATCCAAATAATTTGGGAGGTAATTTGGAACAGTAAAATGGCTTGGGGCGGGGGAGAGCACCACGTGCCAATTTCGGTGGAAATGCTTCCTGGCCCTTTTATAAACTTTCGAAAACACTGCTGGCACGTGCAGTGGAAATGCTATCCAGAGCGCTTAGCACTTCGCAAGTGAACTTTGGAATGTGAAATGAAGAATTTTCAAACTGTAAGGAAGAAGCCTCCAGTCCTCAACTTTTGTGAAGTCAACAGATTTGACACTTATTTGATTTTTTTTCCACCCAAGTGAGCTCAGAATAAAAATAGGCATTTCTAACATGACACAAGCGCCATTTCTCCCTTAACACTTTGCTTTTGCTCATATTTCAAAATTAGTTGAAATAGTCTATTTAGGGATCAAAGAAATGGTGTTAGAGAAATATTCATTTCTTTCCAGCTGTCATTAGCACCTGAAATGGTGTTGGTAAGAGAAGTCATTTTCTAGAAGGCCTTTCCTTGGGATGGGATGGACACTGAGTCTCCAAGCTTTCCAATATGTTCCGCGAGTTGGCTTGGAGTGGAAGTGGGGCTTAGTAGACCTGAATTCAGGTCACCTCTGTCATTTTGTGCAAGCCACTTAACCTTTCTGGGTCTCAGCTATGGTACCAGCTGCATGTTTCATGGTGGGTAATGAATGAGACAACAAACTGCTTGGTGCTAAAAATTCTTGAGTACCCAGTGCCTGTGGTTATATCACTGATGGTGTCATCACATTCTGGGTCTGCTGCAGGCAGGGTCTTCCCCACCAAATCTCTCGCTCCTCCTCCCTCTCCCTGCTCAGCCCTTGGCTTCTGTGTTTTTAATTTAATGCCTCTCACATCTGGTTGGTTCTCTAACTTCGCGGATGGCCTCAGCTACAGAGAGGAAGATGGGTATGAAGTAAATAATTGAAAGGTTATTCTGAAGGGTACCTAGCCTACTGGTCTTTTAAAGGGTTGGATACAGTCTTTTAAAGGGTTGGATACGAGTCCCTCTGTTTCTGCGACTTCTAAAAATAATCATCTGTTAACAACATTCTGTGGAGTGATAAGATTCTTCCAATACAATGGCCTGGTCAGCGGCAGAAGAGACGAGAACGACAGAAGGTAAAGTTCACATAGTCCTGCCAGGCACAGCACAGGGCTGAGTTAGGGGACTGGATTCCTTCCTGTTCTGCATGACTACTTGGCCCCCGGAGTCTCAGTGACTCCTTTTTTTTAAGAGAGAGAGGGACAGTGAACAAGAAAGAAAGACAGAATCAGTTTTATTGAGTTTTTCACATGGCTTTTGTTGCTCCGACGCTTAGTTGTGTACATGGTACTGGGGTTTGAACTCGTGTCCTACAGCATGGCAGGCAAGCACCGTAACTGCTGAGCCAGTGCTCCAGCCTGACTCCTCTTTTTAAATGCAGAACATAATAATTGTCTTCCACATCATCCAGTTAAATGAAATAATATAAAAATACCTGATTTTTTTTTTCAGTGCTGAGGATGTACCACTGCCCTATGCTCCACACCCAACAAACCTTTAAAAGCAGTGAGGAGGCTGAATGATGGGGATGACTGAACTCCAAGAGAGTAAGAAAAGGGGGTGAACTCTGCTGAGCCTGGCAACAGGTCCTAAGCAACTCTGACCCTTGAATCTTTTACCCAAAGCCAGCTGCCCTTCCCTGGGTGACTTTTTTTTTTTCTTTTTCCTTTTTTTTTCTTTCATACAGTATGGAAATAAAGTCTACCATATTAAGAAAGATATAAAAATCCAAGTTATATAACCTCAGATGCCCTTCCTTGGATTCTACCACACCCTATGCCCTGCCTGGCTTTGCCCTGTAGGCATCAAGAAGGACTTATTTCTTCTAATTACAGAGGACATGAGACTCCTGGAACAGGAACTGTGATTCGAAGTTAGTCCAATGTCCACACTTCAGAGACAATGGGGAGGCACAGCAGGTTGAAACGCCAAAGCCAGGGCTGAGTGATAAGAACTCTGGCTGAGGATAAAGGAAAATTCAGGATCTCCTGAGTTTCAGACCCAGCACTGTCCTCTCTGCACCTCAGTTTCCCTGCCTGTGACATATGGATGCTGGTGTCAGATAACCCCTTCCTACCCCCGTAAATGAACACGATTCAACGGTTGGGATAGAAGAAGGGAGCCCTGGGATGGAGAAAGATCCCCACAGAGATGCCAAAAGTATGTGCAGCTGTGGAGGATAGCACACCTGCCCTCATGAATGCAGAGGCTGGGCATGGTCAGCTCTGCTCCTGGGAGGACCTGGATACATCCAGGTTAGGAGAGGAAAAGGACTCCCTTCCACATCAAGCTCCTTGAGGGCGGGGGCTATGCTGTTTCTTCTTCATCCCCCCAGCACACCTGGCACAAGATGAATGTATCACTAAATGCAAATGCCCAAAGAGTGCAAATATTATGCTCCAATAAAAAGTCATCAAAATCATCTAATGAAAGGAAGAAAAAATCCTATGTGGTTCAGGGGAATAAAGCCTGTGCCTGAAGATGAGGACAAACAAACCATCCAAGGCCCTCACTGAGCAAGGAGGGTGGAATTCACTCCACCCAGTCACTTTAGAGATGAAGAACTAGGGCCTGGCTGGGAAAATGAGATGCTGCAGCCCTAGAACAGCAGGGAGGTGATAAGACTATAGGTCTTACTGCCTCCCAGAGAAGAACAAGTATATCATTAAAGAGTGAGGAACAGGACACTGTCTATGTTGAAAGACAGGAAGATTGATAACAGCTGCAAGTATCAGAAGCTCCGCGGGTAAGAGATGAAGTTCAAATGCACTCTGTCTCCTCAAAGTAAAAGATAATGGGCTTGTTTAAAGAACAAAAGAGGTAGAATAGCTGGGGTGTCAGGGATCAAACCACTTTTCTCAAAAAAGAAAAAAAAATCATCACTTAATTGTGACCTTTCCCAATCACAGTTCTCTTGAATGTTCTGTTATCAAGATTTGCAAGGTTCACTGCAGGACTTATTATATTAATAAATATCACAATGGACTTTTTAATGCCTCAGTTCTTTGTTTAAACATCCCGATTTCATCCTCAGGATGAAATTTCATCCTCAGGAAAATTTTATGCTGCTAATTATTTCTAAAATAATGTCACTTCTGCTAAATAAACAGATCCTTTTCAAAATAGAAATTAAACACTTAAGGGCTCTCAGGGTTTATTCCTATAGACATCCTTTCCACGCTAGGAAAGGAACCCACGGCTAATAAGATGCTAATAAGATTATCACATGACGTTCTTCTGCCTGTAAATATTTCATGGAGGCAGCACCATGCAGAGTAAATTACTGCCTCCATGAGCCCTAGGGAATCTTAACCACTCCTCATTAATCAGCCCCTTTTGCTTTCTGTACCTAGAAGGGTGTTTCAAGAGACCAGAGTCATTAAAAATGAAAACACCCCTGAAAGATGGATATCAACACTATTCACTAAGAGGAAGCATAACTGCGATTTCAGATGCAACGTGCATGATAATCAAAAGGCTTACCTCCATAACCTGTTGGGGCAGAAGCAACTGGTCTAAGAGAAATCACAAGTTACATCCACTCTATTATGCCAGTAAAAAGACACTCCATTTTACCTCATTCTCTGGGGTGGGAGATGGCGTTACAGAGCTAAGTGACCCTTTCCTAGAACCCTGGGTATCCGTGGGGATGGAGACAGGCCGTTCCCACTGAGTCGTTCCTGTTGGGATGTGCCAATAATAGGTCCCAGCAATATCGTTGATTCTTTTCCAGCCAGGTGGCAAATCCGGATCCGTCTGAAATGAGTGATCACTCCAGATATCTGCTGGAAATGGAAAAAAAAAGGGGCTTTATTAAAAGAGGATAAGAGTCTTCCAATTTCAGTACCAATAGCCAGATGAACTCTACAGGCAGATGTGTCCATAGTCCAAATGAGAAGAACTAAAACCATTCTATGGATATAAAGAGTGGTGAAAGGGGTAATTGGGATTGAAGTGGAAAAGCAGGTTGACATTTAAGAATATTGGCATGAATTCCTCATTACCAGATCCTCCTTTAGCACCAAGAAACCTATGAACAAGCTAAAAGCACCACGAACAAGGATCAACTACCCAAGCAAAATTCTTATGGCTATACACAGAATCTACTGGATCCCTGTGTCAGTTAGCAAGAATTACTGGTTGGGATCATATATCATTTCTAGCTATGAGTATAAATCCAATTTTCTGTAAGCACCTTCAATGCATGAGTACTGTATTTAGACCTTTCATATGCTTTAACAACCCTTCCCATTTAACTGTAAACACCAAGTAGCAATGTCTTTTTTGATACTCTAGAATTCTGAGTTGTACAGAGAACATTCCCTAGGAGAGTAAACTGGAAAGGACTTAGAATTCAGCAAAGTATCAGATTGACTTTAAAAACAGTAATGTAAACACATGAAGGAGGACAAGTGAGAGACAAGAGGGAATTTGACAACTGGCAAATGGGTGAGCATCTGCAAAGTCCAAAGGCATTCAAATAAAAAAAATAATTTTTAAGCACTGTGGATGCCAAATGGTATACATCTGCTGGACAAGTTCAGGTATACCTGGCCTATTTTAATATGTCATCTGTTTACTGAATAACTGTTTGCTTTTAAAAAATCTTGTTCTTGGAGCCAGGCATATTGGTGCATGTAATCCCAGCCACTCGGGAGACTGAGGCAGGAGGATTGCAAGCCCAAGCCCAGTTTCAGCAACTTAGTGAGACTTTGAGCAACTTAAGAGTTTCAAAATAAAAAATAAAAGGCTCGGGGGATGTAGCTCAGTGGTAAAGCACCACCTCTGGGTTCAATCCTCAGTACCAAAACAAAACAAAACACACTTACTCTTGACCTTGAGTGGAATATGAAATGGATATAAGTACTAAAGAAGAGAGGAGAGGAAGTAGGGTAAGAAATTCATAGAGATGGTGGTCCCCCAAGCAGTTCTATCAATGCAGGTAGGCAGAATAACAAACTTGAGTTCTGGAGCCGAGAATCACTTTACTCTAAGGGTTAGGTTCTTTCATCTGTGGCCATATAAAAAAGGCCAGGGCGTGTTACAGCGAACTGAATGAGAACAAACATGTAGACCCTGATCTGTGTGAACGTCACTACGCTATGTGGGCAGGCATGACCGAGGCTATTATAACCATACGAAGAAAAAGAGAAATCCAACAAAGAGGCTGATTGAGACCACGGCACACATGTTTTTTCATTTAAATCTGCCAGAGGCAAAACCGTCACTAGTCTCAAATTATGAGGCAAATTTCCCCTCCCCCCACAGAAAAAAAATTATGCATTATTTCATAATTTCAACTTAACCAAATTTTGCAGAAACCACTTTAACCAAATGTGTTTATACTCCTTTACCTTGTCCCCTTTTTAGAGTGTGGGTCATTTCTGCTGTCATTTTGTTTTCAGTCTCTTAGTTGGGACATGAAAAGTAAAACATAGGTGTAGGTATTAAGTTGGAGCAAATTCTCGCAATGGGTTTCCTTGTCCTATTTTAGTGGCTCACAGACAAGGGCTCTGGGTTAGAAGCAGGAACCCACAATGAGACAGCCAGTTACCATTTCTGTGGTTTACGAGGTCGAAGGGCCTGAATTTCCACCTTTATCCTCGTTGTCTTTATAGCTAGGGCATCAATGAGCACGAGGAATAGATCCGCACAGAATCAGAACATGAAATCATGTTGGACCCAGGGCCTAGACCAAGAGCAACGAATTCCAAGTTTGGCTGTCTGAAGAGGTAGCTTGGGGGTAGCATGAGGGTGATGACTTTGTGCTGGATGGCAGGAAGTGGCTGTTCTTATTTGAACCCACCCATCCCAGTTTAATTTGATTTATAGTCTAAGTCTAGGCTGAGAATTTGTTGGTATAAAATTTAAAAGGGGGTTTATTCTGTTGCTAAAAATAGACAATGATGAAAGAAGTAAATTTGCATATTTACGGCATCTACAGTTCCAGCATCACTTGTAGAATCGTTTCCACATCATCCAACATTGATATACAGGGCATAAGAACAGGTAGAGCACACACCTGTCCCATTCACCATGGTATCTCCAATACCCAGTGTGGCAGAGATTCAACAAGGAATGAAGGATGGATGATGGATGGATGGGAAAAAGGAAGACAGGAAAGAAGAAGGCAGGAGGAATGAGTGAATGAATTAGGTTCTCCAAAGATGAACTTAGCACCCAGCAAAAGAGGAAGTCTAATGAAATCTATTCTGTATACAAGTTCATATAACACAGCAACTTCATGACCCTGGAAACTGATAATAATGTCTGCTTAACTGTATATATGAATGTGTTATGGATTAAAAAAATACAGCTGGTCCTTCTTGTCAGCTGGTTCCACATCCATGAATTAAACTAGGAGGATCAACAGTATTGGGGAAAAAAGAAAAAAAAAAAACCCACATCTATACTGAACATGTATAGAGTTTTTTTCTTGTTATTATTACCTAGATAATATAGTACACCAACTATCTACATAGCATTTACGTTGTCTGAGGTGTTATAAGTCCAGAGATGATTTAAAGTATAAGTGAGAGGTACACAGGTTATTTGCAAATACTACACCATTTTATAAAAGGGATTTGAACATCCTCAGGAGTCCTGGACCAAACCCATATAGAACCCAATGGACAACTGTAAAATGTAACAAATTAAAGTTACAGACAAGTCCAAGGGATCCTGAGTGGGATTTTGTACTTCTTTTGTGCTGAAAGATTCCACAAGGAAAAATGGAGCTATCCTTTCTGAGGCCTCTCAGCCCATCACATTTTTATTTTGTGTAATCTGAATAGTCTCATGATGCTTCCTACATAAAACTATGTATACCTTTAAACAAGTGCTTTGGACTTTATTAACAGGCTAATAATTTTCAACTGTTAACACACCAAGGAGGAAATTAGTGGAGCAGGAAGATGAAATTCCAGGCCCTTCTAGAACTTTCCAACCACAACAGCACCATTTTTATCCGTATTACATATTTGCCTTGTTATGTATGATTTTCCTTGAAAATAGAACCAGTTGTTCATATTTGCTTAAAAATGAACTTTGAAACCATACTTACAGGTAAGACAATGAAATACCAAGAGGCTGTTTGCCCTAAAATTGTTCAAAATATCATCAAGCAGTTTTAGACAGCTGTCCTCGGACAGGTGCCTCTGGAAAAGGCATGAGGGAGGGTGTGCAGACCAACCCCAAACGCTGGGTAACTAGAGGAGGAAGCTTCGATCCCTCTCAGATCTCTACTACTGAGTGAAGCTTTGCTGGAGACAGAGTGTGGGGCTGACGGCTGTGGAAAGGAAACAGCTTCCTTGCAATTCTGACTCTCAGCAGGTTGCTTAAACTGAGCGTCACACACCTGTTTTTGACAGATCTGCCTGAGGGTTTTTTTTTCCCCCCAAGGCTGAGGACCAACTCAGAGCCTTGCGCGTGCTAGGCAGGCGCTCTGCCACTGAGCAAAATCCCCAACCCCTGCGGAGGGTTTTGAAGTCCCAATGTAGTAGTCTTTGTTTCCAGTGGGAACATCTTGGGGGACCTCCATATCAGAGAACATTTCCCCCCTTTGGGTGAGTATTTGTGCTACAGCAATCTTGGGAAGTGAGAGCCAATATCAGACAGCACAAAGCACCCACAGGGTCTCATCTTAGTTCCCACCCTCAGAACTGGCACTTTGGCCAACTCTGGGGTTGTGCAAGGAAAGATTTATAGAGGAGCTAAACTGGAGAAACCTATAGAAAGCCTCAGGAGTACTTAAAAAAACACCTGAAGTGTGGCTGGACAAGACAAGAAGTCCCCTATGGTGTTCCGTTTCCATATCAGGCCATCTAGTGCCATTGCTAGGTTCATATCTGACTCCTGCTTAGCTTCTAGACCAGGAGTCTTTTTTTTTTCTTATATTTTATTTTTTATTTTTCCAATGAAACAATATATTTATATTCTGAAAATTAGATTTACCCCCCAAAGCCCCCACTAATTACCCCCCTTCCCCGCCCCCCCCTTCCCAATACATCTGTACGAATGCCTTAGGTTGTAAGTCACTACACCTTTTCAGGGTTTAATACATGAGAGTTGACCGCCTTTAAAATGTAGACCAGGAATCTTGAGTGAATCCCTTCTTTTCACTTAGAATGTCTTCCAAGGTATTGAAAAATTTTAAATAAAAAGCTTTCTCTTCTGGTACAGGTCTTTTTAAACAACACTTGAGACTTTGGTTCTCAAGATACTAATAGGTATTAAGAATATACAAAGAACTAAAAAAAAATTGAACACCAAAACCGCAAATGATCCAATAAATAAGTGGGCTAGGGAACTAAATAGAAGCTTCTCAATGGAGGAAGTCCAAAAAGCCCATAAAAATATGAGAAAATGTTCTACATCACTAGCAATCAGAGAAATGCAAATCAAAATTTCCCTGAGATTCCACCTCACTCCTGTCAGGGTGGCAAAAATGAAGAATATGAACAATAATAGATGCTGGAGGGGTTGTGGGCAGAAAGGAACACTATCACACTGTTGGTGGGACTGCAAGCTTGTACACCCACTCTGGAAAGCAGTGTGGAGACTCCTCAAAAAACTAGGGCTGGAATCACCTTATGACCCAGCTATCCCAATCCTGAGTAGTTTTCCTAAAGAGGTAGAATGGGCATATTACAGAGATACAGCTTCATCAATGTTTATAGCAGCTCATTACTATAGCTAAACTATGTTACCAACCCAGATGGTCCTCACTAAATGAATGGATTCAAAAACTGTGGTATAGACATACAATGGAGTTCTACTCAGCTATTACAGAGAAAAACATACAGCATTTGCAGCCAAATGGATGGAGATGGAAAAAAATTACACTGAGTGAAATATCCCAAACTCAGAGACTTAAGGGCCAAATGTTTCTCATATGTGGAAGCTAGAGCAAAATCTAGGAAGGATGAAAGTTAGCTAGGCTTACATAATAATCTCAACATAGGTGAAATTTCACATAAGCAGGGCAAACCATAAATATGAAGCTGGGTGGAGAATGGAGGGGGCAGGGAGGGAAGAAGGGATTAGGGGGGTTATCAATGCAGATGGGAACCTCGACTCCCACGAGAAGCCCAACTACAGATAGGCGGGCAGAGGGGATCAGAAAATTCAAAAATTAACACACCTGTATAGGCTGTTCTATCTATAACATGGGGGTAAAGCAGAGGAGACATGGGAGCAGGGAATGGTTGAAGGGGGTGGATCCTGGACTAGGATCGGCCACAACTTACTTTGTCAATATCCATCTATGCATGAATATGTAACAGCAACTCCCTCTAATATGTAAGACTCCCTCTAATATGTAAGACTACGTCAAGCGAATAGAGAGAGAGAGAAAATTAAAAAAGATTCTAATAGGTATTAGACTTTATTTTGGCTCAGCCACTCACTGACTGAATGACCTTGGACCAGTTACCTGACCTCTTCCAGCTTTAGACCTTATCTGTAAAATAAGGATCATAACAGTGCCTACCTCACTGGGTAGTGTATGAAACACTCAGAACATAGGTGGTATATAACAGGCATAGTCACTACCTGAATGCCCACTATCCTTGATTACATATTACATATACATATATATACATATATATATACACACACATACATATATATATATATATAGACAGACATATGCAGCTTACTAAAGTCACAATAAAATTTTTTTTCATATAGCCAAAGGAAAATTCTCACTACAGAATCTATGAGGTTATTGGTCACAGGGTTCAAAAAATGATGCTACAAGAAAATAATCCAATGGTGACTTTTCCATGGAGAAGAGGTATTCGGGCTTGTTCTCAGGGCTGGACTTAGGCAGTTCCAGACTCTACCCGCACTGCCTTGCTGGGATTTTTCCTCCTCGTGCACCATGTGCGCCCTGGTCAGCTGAGCCTCTGCCACCAGAAGACACCTCCAAATGTTGCTGTTTCAATTAATGTCAAAACTAAAAACATTTCGTAATTAAAAAAAAAAATAAAGATGTACATCCTCTGTTCTCCATTCTAAAGCAGATTCTTCCTAGGTTTTTCTCAAACACAAACCAAATGCAAATACATAAAGTTGCTTTATATCTGTGTATGATTTTTGAGTTTCCCCCTGCTGTGGGGCTGGGGCTTTCATTAGAAAAAACTTCTCCACCCATGAAGCAAAGTACATCTTATATTACCACATGTAAGGCTCACCCCTGTCCCAGGCAGAGGGCAAGGCTGAACCCAGGGGCTGAAACTCAGGTGCCCCTGGGCTGACACAATGTAAGCCAGTAACAATGACCAGGATCCCGGGCTGCTCCATAAGCATGCGCTATTGTCAACCCTGTTTGTAAGGTTCTGAGCAGACAGCAGACAGGTTTAAAGCCGAGGAAGCATACTGTGTCATGATGTGGATACAGATCTTACTCGGTCAGAATGGGAAATTAAGAAAATGAGTGAAAAGAAAAAACAAAATTCCCGTAGGGCTGAGATTACAGGAGCAGCAGCTGACCTGGCCAAGGTCACGCAGCTATGAAGTAGTGACACCAGCTTCACCACAGAGGCCTGGACTGAGCCCTGAGCCACTCTGGTGTTCTGGGGGCATTGTGGGGAATATGCTCCCAGGTCAGGCTTTTGCACATGGACTCCTTTATGGGTCTCCCCACCTACCCTCACCCTGATCCTGCTCCTGCTCCAGGAATGCAGCCGTGGATCAGCAAGGCTCTCTCCTTAGAAGCCTGGAGATCAATTCCCACCTTGAGACACTCAGCAGAGGCTGTCCCTGTGTTTCTCCTACTTCTCTGCAATGGGCTCTTGCACTAACAGGCTTCCTCCTCATTTCCCATCTCTTGTCATCACTGTATGTCACTGAAGGCGTGTCACATGCCAACAGGGTATGGGCCAGTGGTGGAAGCTGAGAGCCTCAGGTACCCTTTCATTCTGCAGCCCTTCCTTGTTTGTGCTCTTTGTTCTTTCTTGAAGGAATAGGAATCAGGGCCTGGAAGGGAGTAAAAATAGCAAGGCTGAGAACCCTACAAAGTCTCTCTTGTGCTGGGAGCCTCTTGCGCCAACAGCAACACTGGGCGTGGGAACAAGGGGCTCATCTGTGAGCAGCAAGAACCCGCCTGCTCCAGCCACCTCAGGCGCCAGTGCTAAGGGCCTGGCTGCACCCTGGCTTCCTCATAGGACCCATTCATCTTGGCAGGGGCTGATGTGAGAAGCAAGCCCACCTCTAACCACCCTCTCCCTGGGCACTCTTTCAGAAACCCAGGGTCAAATAAAGATGAATTAGCATCAAGCAGGAGCTGGAAATTTCCTCTCCTGCAGAGGAGGTCACAGGAAGGAGGAATGGGTGAGCTGGGAATCTATATTTAGCAAGGTCTGTACTGCAGGCACAAAAGATTTCCTGCAGGTCCTCAGAATGGCATTCACTCCCTTCCTGGGCCTCTGTGTTCCCAGTGCTTAGGGAGTGCAAGGCATAGGGTGGAAAGAGGGAAGATGGACGAATGCATCCCCCAAGCATTTCCTGTCCACTCTGGGTCAGGCTTTGTTTCAGATTTGGGAGTACAGAGACGATTATGATGGATGGGGCGCAGCACAAATGGTGGCGAGGCAACTAAGTCACCTAGCGGGTTGGGGTCACCCCCAGGAATCTCCACTTTCAACAGTTCTGCTGCTGGTTTCATGACACTACACCTTCAAGAATCAAAGTGTAGGCTTAGGGATATAGAAGGTCGGTCATCCTCCAAACTCCTCCTAATTACTGACTGCAGAGTAAAACACATGAATGTTATTCAGTCATTTATTCCTTCACTTATTCATTCTTCTATATTAAGGGCCTCCTATCTAGAAGCTGGAAAAACAGCACTGAATAAAAGAGGTAAACTGGGCAATGGGCTCAACCATGCCTGGGGACAGAGCCAGAACTCTAGGTCTAGACAGTTAATTATAAATTTGCTGAGGCTTCCAAGCAGCAAACAGAGACTTAGAATCTGTCCTTCACCAAAGGGTCTGGCAGAAACACAGACCATGGCAACAAGGGAATGAGCCCTCAAGTGTTCACAATCTATGAGCTCCCAGAAACCTGACCTGCAGGCTACCAGAGTGGATAAGTCCCAGAACAGCTGCAAAGCTCTTATATTTCTTGTTATATTGCTTTGCAAGAAATCATTTATATCCTGCTATGTCTACCATAGCCTTAGAAAAATTATACTTTGTCCTCAATTGAGTTTCCTGTGGTAGCATTAACAGTAGTAATAAAACTCTTAACAGTTTTGGGAGTGTCTGCGTCCTAACACTTCTCTGCATATTTTTCTTCAGAAACTTAATATCATGATTTCAGAGTGTCCTTGAAATAGGCTTTTTGTAGCTGAGGATTTTTCTATTGAAACTGAATAAATAGTCCAAGAACTCAACATTCAGATAGTCTTTAAATTTGAGTCTTTCAACACTACACATTTTATATATTTTCATATAAGAACACCAGGAAATTCCTTAGTTTAAAATGACTGGAGACATTGTTTTTACTGGGCTTACTCAACCGACTTTTTTCAGGGCCATATACTGCCAGGAACAGGGACTCTGGTGTCACACCAACAGCTTAGATTTGAATCTAGCTCAAATAAATGGCTTAAATTCAAATTGTCTGACTGCTCACTATCCCAGAGCCAATGGAAGCTCCTGCCTCATAGGTTTGATGGGGAACAAAGAACCCAGCAAAAAAGTGGGCACACAGTAATCACTCAGTAAATGCTTATTATTATTAGTCAACGATTGTTTCATTTGAATATGGCTTTAGGAAAAACACTGTCATAATAAATTTTTTGTGTGTGTGCGTGCTGGGGATAGAATATAGGACTTGCACATTCTCTAGCACTGAGCTACACTCTCAGCCCCTATAAAACATTTCTGAATTGGCATCAACCATAATGCATGTCTTCATTAAAACAAATGGGATTTCGGAGAATTTATAACAACAAAATGTTTAATTAAAAAGGTGAATTTTTTTTTTTAAATAAAGAGAGAGGGACAGTGAGAGAGAAAGAGAGAGAATCAATTTTATCTAGTTTTTCATGTGGCTTTTGTTGCTCTGACACTTTGTTGTGTACGTAGTGCTGGGGTTTGAACCCACATACTCATGCTGTAACCACTGAGCCACTGTTCTAGCACCTAAAATGGTGATTTTTACTTAGATCAAGAAAGCTAGATAACACCAGCTATTCCCAGGCCAAAGGCTGAATCATGTAAGAACACACTGATTCGAGTATACAGCCTCTCTTTAATTAGCAGGTGGCTGTCACACAGTAGAGTCCTTAGAGAAGTGGAAATGAGTCCGAAACAGTTTGAGTCCATGTTATACTGAAGACATTCTTTTGAGACTGCTTTGACTCCACCGTGTGTTCTTGTATACAAGTTCAAGTATACACATAGGAAACACTCTGATTTTGGGGGAATACAGGAAATGATGCCTTTCTCTTCTCAGACTGTTAATCAAAATCAACACACCAACACAGTCTAGGTAACTCTACAGACAAACTTAAAAATTAAAAAGCATGAAATGTAAGCAGCTAAAATTACCTGAAAGGAAAATTTTGAAGTATCTACTCATCCATTCAAATGTATATACACATATATGAATATATATATACACACACACATATAAATATCTAAAGTTAATCATATGAAGTTAGAATATTTTAATTATCAGCAGAAAGTCTAATTTGAAATACCTACACAAAATACAAAACACATATGTTTTCTTACTAGCTATGAAAGGAGATGTTAGGATCTTGATATGATATGAAACATATCCTATGAACTCAATTTCCATTTCTAATGTGCACAATGCACAAGGTAGCATAATTTATAGCTACTACTAAGAAGCCTCAGTCTTCATGGTCCCTCAGTTTTCCCCCCCAAAAATAAAAACACTTAACAAAATACTTTAACATTTGAGTGAAAATTCATATTTTACTGCAGAGAGGTGCTGGGAAAAAACTGTACTGAAGCCAACAATCATCCAAAATCCAAAAGTCTAAGCATAAAATTAAATGGAGAATGAGTATAGGTAGGCATGGTCTTGAAATCGATAATTTTTTAATAATTTTTAAAAGTAAAGATCACAACATATTTACATAGAATCACCAGGAAAGCTGTATTATTCTGCCAGTTGCTAGCCTCTACCCCTTACCTCCTTTTCTAGTGTCTGGCAGGAATAGACACTGTTCAAACCAGGAAGGGTTATCTAGGTTTGGTAGAAAAAGCAACAAATCAGGCATTCAATTCTTTGCTTTCAAGTCTGGATATTTAGTATCTAGTTCTAGACACAGTATTGAAGGAAAATCTATGATTATGTGGAAATTAAACAAAGGGTAATTGCAAACTTCAAAGAACCTGTCCAGCTGTCACATTCACCATCAAACGAACTGTGAAACTTCATTTTATTATTATTTCAGAGTGAGCAGCAGAGGAGGCAGAACACAACCATCAGCAAGAATCTTTGCCTTCAAAACAATTAAACAGAAGGAATTACTACAGGTGCCACCTTTTTCAAGGTCGACAGGTCTGAAGGCCTTTAAAATGGAGTCAATTTCTTTTCCGGTATTTTGGCGGGGTCGCCAGCGCATTGTTCTCTTAGATTTGTAGACCTCAGACTAGCACACAAGGGCAGTCGGTGATCACAAGACGGAAGCTGCTCCAGGGCTATCCAACTTGAAGGTCTTTATTTTTCTAAACAGAGGCATGCTAGGACTTGACTTCCCATTTGTGTTAAATAATACAATAAAAGATGGTTGTGAGAAGGGAGGAAATAAGACACAGCATTCACTGGTAAGTTGGACTTCTATCAGCACGTTAGAAAAGCAAGCTGCACCGGACACCACAGTTCTTTAAAATGTGGGAACCTGCACCCCTACATTCCCAAAGAGTAAAATGCATACATTGTGCTTTTGATGCAAGAACTATGCGAGTCCTTCTAGTATACTGCAGCACGTTCAAAATGCTGTAAAGAATCCAGTCTTGGGGCTGGAGTGGTGGATTGGTGGTTACGGTGCTTGCCTGGCATGTGCAAGCACACAGGTTCAAACCCCAACACCCACGTACACAACTAAGTGTCAGAGCAACGCAAACCATGTGAAAAACTCAATGAAAATTAATTCTCTATGTCTCTCTCTCTTTCACACACACTGTCCTTCTCTCTTAAAAAAACAAAAAAAGAATCCAATCTCATTTGATCCCACAAAATCCTGCAAAAGAAATACAGGATGAGTAACTCCCATTTTATAGGTAAAGAAATACATCTTGGCAATATTAAATAACTTGATGATGCTAGGAAACCAGTCTGTTCACCTGACTGTGAATTTCTGTTAGGGAACATTTCTACTTGTTAAGTGCATTTTAAAGGTTAAATGCCTTTTTAAAGAAATCAGCAGAACTGAAGAGAATTGTTCAGGCTGCCAAGAGTGGATAATGGATAAGTTTTAATATTTGATGTAAAATAGGATTTTAGACTATAGATGGGGAGGAAGAATACAGAGAACAAGTGCTTTTCTGAGATTAAGTTTAAAAACACATTTTAAAAAGAAATCAGAGAGCATTTCTGGGTATGACTCTTTTGAGATCTTTATTCTTCACCTAAACAAAAGAATTTGAAGCAGCTTATATAAAAGACATAAATATATTTCAACCAATAAAATAACATGAGCGAATACAGCCATGGAGTTGAGAAGCAGTTTAATTTCTGGCTCAATAAATTAACAAAGTCTTTGTTGTATAATAAAAGAAGTTCATCAAAAAAAAAAAAAAGAAAGAAAGAAATCTTTTCCTCAGCACCAGATCTAAGAGGAATCTAATATGTAGGAAACAGCTCTGGAAACAGAAAGAGAGAAACTAATGATAAATGGTACCCTTTGCTACGGGGTGATTTTATTTTCTAAATCTTGTTCTAAATTGCAATCATGTTATACAGCAGAAAACTAAGTATAAACAATTATTTAAAATAATAATGTTAACTGGGTAAACCATTTTGTACTTTTCCTTTTGTCCATGAGAAGCATGGTGTTTGGAGTCTCATAAATAAGGTACCACAGTGGATGTTGCAAGGTCTCATCTCTTCAGAGCAATATAAACTTCTGATTGCACATATGGCTGCCTAGATGAAAGCCCCCAGCCTCCTCTGTAGCTAAGTGTCCAGGCAGGGAACATTCTAAGCTCAAGGACTGTATGTATGGAAATTTCCAAGAGCTTACCTTAAAAAAAAATATGCTAGCAGGCACACTTTTTCTTGATGCCTGGAAAAGAAATGCTCCTTTGGACCATGAGGATAAGGCTATAATCTAGGGATGGAGGAATACTGAGTAGAGGAAATTTGGTTCCTGAGGTCTTTGTACAGCAGGGCCATTAATCAGTGGACTGCTACTGTCAGACTTCTATGTGAAAAGGAAATACAATTCTATTGTAATAAGTCACCATTATTGTAGAGTCTTATATTACTAACAGATGATCTGAACTATTCATCTACTAGCAAGAAACTGACTTCCAGTCCAACACCTAGAAAGAAGAGAAATAGCTTCTAATGGATTCACTTTGTAATCTTGAAGTCAAGACCAAACCTACAGACATCTGAAGTACTGAGATGGGTTAGGAAACCTAGTCTCCTGATTCCCAACTTATTCAATTCTCTTTCTAAACACCACATTGCTTAAAAATATAACTTCCTCAGTTACGACTCATTCATTTTCCACCACCCATCAATCCAAACATCATGACCTCACTTCCAAATATTGTCAAATACAGCAGGTGTAGAGACACTATGTTGGGCCTAATTTTTCACAAACCTTAAGAATCATCTGCAGTATTCCACCAAACATAAGCAACATCTAGCCACTCATTTGCTTAAAAGCTTTTAATTATTTGATCTCTATCATCTTCTTCTCCCAGCCCCTAAAATTTTAGATGGAGAGAGAAAAGCAAAGATTCTCCTGGGGAAAACCAACCAGCTGCTGCACACCTGTGGGACTGCTTGGTTTTTCGTTTCCAGTAATGACAGTGACATGCAAAGCCCTGAGTTTCTCAAAGACACTGGGGCCAGGTGCAGTGGCATACACTTGCAATCCCAGCTACCAGGGAAGTTGGGGCTGGAGAAGCTTGAGCTCCAGGGAAAACCTGGTCAACTCAGTAAAATCCTGTTTCAAAAACAAACAAAAAAACAAAGACACTGGGGCTATCTGTGAAAAGGAGCCAAAAGTATTTGTGGAATTCTTCTGCCAGGATACAAGCGTGGAAAGTGTCATTTTTTGACTCAAAATAGAATCTAGCTATAATATTAGGTAATTGAGCCAAAATTCCAGGAAAAGACAAGTAACTGAAATGATTATTCTCAAAACTCTCCAACAACAAATGTGCTTCTTGCCTGCCAAGATTAGAATATAGACCTATTTGGTGTTTAACCTGTGAATCCCCAAAAGCAAGAAGTTCAAAAAGGTCTAACATAGATGCTATTGATCATGAATGAATTAATAAATCCCTTAAAGCAAAGATCAGATATTTTCCCCTCTTATTACAATAAATGTAATCAACCAAGGTTCCACATATGTCACAGGTACACAATGTAAGTTTTCTAAATGTAAGTGAATGTAGTTGGGAGCTACCACCTTTTTTCATATTTCATTCTCAGAAACTACAGAGGCTGCCTAAATAAATATATCAACGTGAATCAGAACTATGAGAAAAAAGGATAACAGAGAAGGACAGAAAATGGGGAAAGGGACAGGAGTGGCACATAACCACTACGCAATCTGCTTGCTAAATCTGAATCCTACTTTGCTGACATCCAAAAAGGAGCTAATATTGCTGTATGCCATTTTTTTATTCCCCACAAATGCACTAGTTAACCCACTAGGCTTTGAATTCCAGCCAATATGTGAAAATTATCTTCCCACGAGAAAACTGCTCTTGGAGCATTAGAGATTTCTTATCTGCAGGTCTCCAGGAAAGATTCCAAATTTATTACCCTACAGAAATAATTGGAGATTTTTTGTTTTGATTTATTTTCTCATCTCACAATCTCAGCCTTTGTAAAAACTCCAGTTTACAACAAGTTTTTGTCCTGGGTTAGTTCTATTCCTTTCTTTCTACATCTATGGGTAGTAGTTAGTGTGGATCTTTAAAAGAAACTCTATCTGTTCTTGAACTCTGGTATGTTCTAATCATCCCCAACACCCTTCCTTATTTTCTTTTTCTTTCATGTTTTTCTTTCTTTCTTTCTTTTTTAAAGAAAGAGGGGACAGTGTGAAAGAGGGAGAGAAAAGCAAATTTTATTTAGTTTTTCATGTGACTTTCATTCCTCGGACACTTTATTGTGTACATGGTACTGGGGTTTGAACTCATGTACTCACGCATGCCAGGCAAGCGTCATAACCGCCAGGCCACCGCTCCAGTCCCCACTCTCCCTTACTTTTTGAAGGAAAGAAGTTGCTATAAATTTAAGGCTTCTGAAAGAAGATTGTTCATTGTACAGGAATCATTATGGTCATTAGGCCTCAAAAGTGTGTACAGACAAACATCTTTTGGAACCAAATGAATCAGATGCTATCAAAGTCTTCCTTGTTGTACAAAAAACAGGCAGACATCAGTGGGGACCAAGTATATGACTGCGTGGGAACTCTGCTAGAGTGCTTCCTTCCTCATAGGAACAAACTGTATGTCTTGCTGCGTTACAGATGCGCTTTGATGAATGAATTGAGAGCATTTTTCCTCTTCCCTTCAGAAAATATTTCAGTGGGAAGTCCCCAGCCATGGAGCCAGGAACTGATTGAAAAAATACACAAAATTTTTTGTTATTTCCCCTTGAAACAAATGGTACTAACTTTTTAAAAGCAGTAATACATTTTCAGTGTAAATTTTCCGAGGTTTTTCTTTAAAAGTGATACCTTTCTTCATTTCCCCTTTTCTGCCTCTATGACTAATTCACTTAGAAACTACGTTCAACCCTGCAGATGAAACAAGAACTGCAGAATTTTCTTACTGTGAATAAATGCTACATACACTTGGGCCGGATTTCAGCATCACCCTGGGAAGGCCTGGCCTTCATGGCCACAGGGTCTGTTTGAGACACCTACAAATGAGACTTAAATTGATAAGCTACTCCTACATAAACAAGCCATATAATTTGATTCCTCTGTCCATGAAAAGAACCTGATTCAACCGACAATTGCAATGCTATATTTTTCACTGAACGTTAACTATATAAAATTATATCCATATCTACAAATAAATCTTTTTTCCCCTTCCAAAACAAGTAATATGTTCCTGTGACCCAGAAGCATCGAGTACATGCCACACATATTAGAGTATATGTGTGAGGGTGTTACCTATATGGTTATTTGAGCTGTGGGGGAAACTGAGGCATACTAGAAGCCAATCATTTTAAGAGGGGAAGAGTAAAATGTGTGGGATTCGCACCTGGAAGTACCATGCAGCAGTTAAAACAAGGCACTGGATGTACACTCAGTGTATGGACAGCTCTTTAAAATGCAGTACATGGGAAAACCTATCCCTTAAGTAAATTTAGCACATATCCCCAAACACTAACGCACACTTACAAGCATACATTTGAACAAAAAGTTAACATGAAACACACCAGAATGGTTGCTATGAGTGGAGAGAATGAAGTGAGGTAAGGGGAAAGCAGGAAGTGAATACTTACATAAGACAAGGTATTTTGTAGAGACCAGCAATGAAAATCAATCACACATCATGTCATGTGAAAAGGACCTGCCTGCAACTGAGGTCCAAAGCAAACTCACTGTTTTTTACACGCACATTTTCCTTAACAATAAAATCAAATATACAGATATCCTGTAGGCAGCACCTGAAGTGATTCAGAGCTCTGAAAAGCCTAAAAATTCTACAGTCAAGCTATTCAATGTGATAGTCATTAAACATCCCACGGGGCTACTAGGCACACAAAATGTGGCTCATTTAAACTGAGATGTGCTGTCAGGGTAAAACAGACACTGGATTTGGAAAACTTAGAATAAAAAAGAGAAAATGAAATATCATTTTATAATGGATATGTTGAAATGTTAACATAATATTTTCCATATACTGAGTTAAATAAAAACATGATAAATTAGTTCCACCTATTTCATTTTACTTATTTTAATGTGGCTATTGTAATATTTATTATACATATGTGGCTCACATTATTTTTTTTTTTTAAAGAGAGAAGGACAGTGAGAGAGAGAGAGAGACGGATAGAGCAGAATCAATTTTTTTGAGTTTTTCACATGGCTTTCATTGCTCGGACACTTAGTTGTGTACGTGGGTGCTGGGGTTTGAACCCGTGTACTTGCGCAGGCCGGGCAAGCACCATAACCACTGAGCCACCTCTCCAGCCCCTCATATGACATTTTTAATGGACAGTGCTAATCTAAAGGCTTTCCCAATGAGCCTGGGATCCCAGAAAAAAATCTTAGAGAGATTTTTTTTTTTTTAAGAAAAATTTTTATTGAGCCTCAGATTGGAAGTTCCTGAAAAACATAATGTGGTTCCTGGCTGGAAGGACATAAAGGTGGTTCAGGATTAAATATTAAAATTCTAGGTGAGGAACTGAGAATATTTTGAAGTACAACCTTCCACTGCTCTCATTTCAAAACTTCACTAGGATTAATGCAGCTCTTCAGAAATTCATGTCCAGTCCTTGAAAGGAGACTAAGCAAAATAAAATTTCTACTACAACTCATCTGGAAACTACCGTTTAAATTACATGAACCTGATGATTTTTCAAGATAGATGCACCAATATGAAATTTAAGTATCCAATACTGGAAGTGCTTTGAAAATCAAAATGACCTTGATATTAATAATTCAAGAATTCAGAAGTCCCCTCCCTTGCCTTGCCTGTTTTCTGCCACTTTCCCCTCACTCTGCTATGGTAAGCCACCTGCAGAGGGGCCATACAAGGAGATCTGTGCACTGTTACCTGTACTTCCATCACACAGTACACGCTTGACGCAGTGGATGGTCAGCAAACAGCCATCAAATGAAATGAAATTCATGTTTTTAGAATGGTAGGCTGATAATCCCTGCAACTCGGGAGGCTGAGGCAGGAGGATCGCAAGTTCAAAGCCAGTCTCAGCAACTTAGTGAGGCCCTAAGCAACTTAGCAAGACCTTGTTTCAAAATAAAAATAAAAAGGGCTGGGGATGTGGCTCAGTGGTTAAGCAAGCACCCCTGAGTTCAACGCTTGTTACAAAAAAAGAAGAAGAAGAAGAAGAAGAAAAGTAGGCTGAGATACACAGGGCGGAAATGGCATTAGAAAAGTATAAGAAGTGCCGAATGTTTTCACACTGTGCCAGTAGCAGCAGCAGGCACTCTAATATTCACCGAAGAGCTTGCCATCTGCACAGCCCTACATCAGCATCAGGACCCCCGCTCCTGGGTACGGGTTAGTCAATACACAAAAGAACCCACTTCAGCACTGAGTCCATGCGCTCCAGAACTCTCGCATTCAGGCTCCACCGCCTCCCACCCTCCTCAGCAGGGCCTCAGCCCAAGTTCTCAAGAGCCTCACCTGGACTGGAAAGTGGCTCCCTGCCTGGTTATTATGACTACGCTGCTTCCTCCGATAAAACCACTGCCAGTCATTGCTCAGAGAAGACTTACTTCAACCAATCCCCACTGCTCTTCCTGCACAATATTAACTGACTTCCTTTAGCACGGCCCCACATGAACCTCTCCAGCATGGTGTCTCCTCTCTGCTTTGCCATCTCACTCCCTTAGGCCCCTTTCGATCCAGTGTCCAGCTGGACCTTCACTGGTCTTGCAATGAGCCATCCATTTCCGCTTCCTAAGCTTCTGCCTATGCTGTTACTCTGGGCCGAAATCATCTTCACCTGGAAGTAAAAGCTGTTCCCTTCTCAAGGGTCATTTCTTCCATAAAATTTTCTGCATCATCCATTTTAAAAATTAATCTGTTCCTCCTTGTGCTATCAGGTTCCTTTAGAGACAAAGTACTTGGGATTACAGTTTCTACATAGGACGCTCATCTCCCGCAGCTCTTAAACACTGGAGTCAAGGACTGGGTATGTGTGAGATCCAAAACGGACAGCAGTGAGAAATCCAACAGAAAGTGCAAGATGTTTTCTCAGGGCTCTACACACCACACTTGTGAGTTTAGAATTTATCACACAGGCAAAAGTTCTGAACAGGAGAACGCATATGCTTTGAGATTGTTATTGCTGACAACACAGAAAATAAATGAGATGGAGTTGTACGTATTTGTATATAAATGTGTCATAACACACATTCAGAAATTACATGTCAGTAACACAAGTGAAAATACAGAGCCAAAATAAGGTACAATTATAAATTCTACATCCCTATTTAATTTAGCTATCAACTTGAATCAGTGACTAAACACCCAGTCACTGGCCATTTGAAAGAATCCTTCCTCCTAGCATGTAACTGTCGTCATGACAACATGACTCCATCCATACCTCAAGCTTAAAGGAAAATGGGAATCAATGAGATTAAATAAAGAACACATGGACCAATTTTGAAATGTAAAGGGAACGTGTTTCAACCCAAGGTTACC
>PVKS010016806.1:0-11231 GCA_004027875.1 Aplodontia rufa
AATCAGTTGTTTGTAAACGGATGGAGTTATTTCTGGGAACTATATTCTATCCCATTGGTCTGTATGTCTGTTTTTATACCAATGCTATTCTGTTTTGATTACTCTAGCTTTGTAATACATTTTGAAGTCAAGTAGTGTAGTCCTTTCAACTTTGTGTTTTTGCCTTAAGACTCTTCATTGACTCTTAGGGGTCTATTTACTTTCACATGAATTTTAAGAGTGTCTTTTTTCTGTGAAGAATGTGATTGGTATTGTGATAAGAATCACGCTGAATCTGTAGATCAACTTGGGTAGTATGTGCACTTTAACAACAATTATTCAGGGGGCTGGAGCGGTGGCTCAGTGGTTTCGGCGCTTGTCTGGCAAGCACGAGGACCCGGGTTCAAACCCCAGCACCACGTACACAACTGAGTGTTGCAGCAACTAAGGCCATGTGAAAAACTAAATAAAGTTGTTTCTCTCTTTCTCTCTCTCACTGTCCCTCTCTCTTTAAAAAAAAAACAAAAAACAAAAAAACAACAATTATTCAAACTCATGGATGTGGGAGAACTTTCCATCTTTTTGTGTCTTCTTCAATTTCTTTCATCATGGTTTTGTAATTTTCATGGTATAGGGCTTTTACTTCCCTGGTTAAATTTATTCCTAGGTATTTTATTCTATTTATTTTCATATAGCTATTGTGACTAGAAGTGCTCATTATTGGTATATAAATGTGCTACTGATTCTGTATGTTGCTTTTATTTCCTACAACTTTATTGAATTAATCTATGAATCCTAATAGTCTTTTAGTGTTGTCTAGGTTTTCAGTGTAATCATATTATCTGCATAAAAAGATAGTTTGAGTTCCCACCTATTTATAAGCTTTTTTTCTTCCTCTTGCCTAATTGCTCTGGCTATTACTTCCATTCATATGGTGAATAGGAGTGGTAAGAGTGGACATCCTTGTTTTATTCCAGATCTTTGATGTCTTCACATTTTGAATAGGAGTGGTAAGAGTGGACATCTTTGTCTTATTCCAGATCTTTGGTCTCTTCTTCCTTTCTTGGCATTCATCTTCTGTAATGCTAGCCTGTGAATGATGGTTTCCTTTAGTTTTTTCTTGTTTGAAAACTATTTCTTTTTCATTGCTGAAGGACAGCTTTACTGGGTCTAGTATTCTTGGTCGATTGACAATTATTTTCTTTCAGAATTTGGAATATATCATTTCAATTCCCTCACACCCTAGAAGGTTTCCTCTGTGAAATCTTATGTTATTTAATGATAGTTCCCTTACATGAAATTTGGCACTTATCTCTTGCAGTATTTACAGTTCTCTTTATCTTAGGCTTTTGATAATTTCACTAGAATATACCACACTGAAGATGTATCCTGGTCTTTTCATTTGGGATGTATGGGACTCTTGAACCGAGATGTTCATGTCTTCCCAAGATTGAGGAAGTTTGCATATATTAATTTATGGAATAAGTTTTCTGTGACATTCTCTTTTTCTTCAACTTTGAGAACATAAACAAAACTGTTCATATTTGTTCCTTTAATAGTGTCTCCAAAGGTTGCAGTCTGTCTTCATTTTTTCTTTTAGGTTTTTTTTCCTTTTTCTATTTTGTCTGACTAGAATATTTCAAAAGACCTGTTTTCAAGTTCAGTTCTACCTTATTTCTACTTAATCTAGTTGTCATTGAGGCTTTTAATTGAAATTTGACTTATTAACTACATTATTTCCAATATTTTTATTTGGCTTTCAAGAACTCTATATCTATGCTGAATTTCTCATTCACATTGTGAATTGCTTTTCCAATTTTGTTCACCTAGCTGTGTACTTTCAAATCACATTGAGTTTCCTTATGATAATTTTTTAAAATTATTTATCAGGAATCTCATTGGCATTATTTCTTTTGAGATGTTTTGCAAGAAGCATCATGTTCTTTTGTAGGCATCATTTTCCTTATTTTTCATTTATATTATGGGCCTTTGTTGAAATCTGCACATATGATAGTTCAGTGATCTCTTCTCATTTTATAAGCTGGCTTTCTCAATGGAGTTTTCTTGAAGAAGTAAGTTGGGGTGTCATTTTGGTATGAGATGTTTGCTTTGGTTCCAACTGGGAACTATAATGTAATCTCCTTACAGTATCTTCTTATAATCAATGATTTTGGGCACAGTATTTGCCACAACAGTGTCAGAGAAATCTCTCTATGAAGACAATATGGGAATGGGGACACTATTGGCTAAGGAGGAAGTGGTGCATACAGCAGTGGGGTAGAGAGACACTGTGTGGTCACTCCCAACACTCGGAGAGTTGATGCCAGGAGTATGATAGACATTTCTTCAGCCATGGGTGGGGAACGCTCTGCTTCCAGAAAAGGCCTCTGGCACTGGCAGCCTTAGTTACAGTGTGGAAGCCTTCAGTACCTATCCTTAGTCCTGCAGTGGAGAATGTCTAAATTGACTGACTTGGAGGTAGAAATACAGGGTAACACCTTCAACCCTGGTGGTAGCATTGACCCACACACAACTGTGTATAGGAGGAGGTAGCATGAGGGAAATGTGGTGTCTGCTCCTCATTTCTTGCTTGATGGTCCTGACAGCAACATGAGCTTATGGCTATCCATAGGAGAAGGCAGTGACTGGAATCAGTGTCCACTCTATGGTGCCCATTCTCAGTCCTGGGAGTACAGGTCCACATGTGATTGGTCATGACTTAGTTCATAGAGGGCAAGCTCTTACATCTCTCCATTCTTAGAGAACTACTTTCTGTGCAAAACATGTGTTTCTTGGGCTGGAGTGGTGGCACTGTGATAGAGCACTTGCATGGCATGCTCAAGGGCCTGGGTTTGAACTCAAGCACTACATACACAACAATGTGTCAGAAAAAAAACCAAAAAACAGATGAAAATCTAAATAAAATTAATTTTCTCTTTCTCTTTTCCTCTCTCTTAAACACACACACACACACCTCTTGTAGTGTAGTTTTTGCTTAGTCAAGTTGTGTTGGTGAGGCTGTAACTCCCTATACTAGTGTAGTGCAATATACCAGGAATGGGAATATGCAGTTTCTACCTCTGGGGCAGTGTGAATGTGGACAGTAACTCCCTATAAAGGTGGTACCAAGCTATAATAGCATGGGTTCCAGGGATTGGCAGGCAGAGTCTGAGTTGTTTCTCCAAAGCAAAAGTATTTGTGTGGACTCTGAATTGCTCCTCACTATGGACTACAAGTCTATGTTGATTGCACTATTTGCCAGAGCACTGATGGGGTTTATGGAAAACCCCATTCACCTTTCCCTCTGTAAAGGGGTGTTCTCCATTACCCATGCTTGAGAATCTAGCATCACCAATGCTGGTACACTTTGTTTCTCTTTCTATGTTGCCACCCCAGGTCACTGAGTCTTACCTTGTTCTACTCTCTCCCTTCTGAGATCCAGCATTCTCTCACAGTCTTTCATCTCAAAATATAGCTCTGTATCTGTGCTTTGGTTCTTCCTTGTGGTGAGAGAGGCTAGCACTAAGGATCTCTATTTGGCCATTCTGGAATCCCAGAATATAAGTAAATTATCTCACCTCACCCTCCATTTTCATTCCAGTGGTCATGATCTTAAGTCATGACCTTATTATGAGCTGAAATTGACTCTAAATAATTTATCATTCCTTAAGCATAATATCTGATCAATAACCACACATAGCAAACACTTATAACATGGTTTTTTGAAAAGAAAAAAATGAATCTTTCAAACACAGCAGTCATACGTGTGAGTGAGTGTGTGTGTGTGTGTGACTAGTTAGCTGAAGGTGCCAAATCAAACACCATGATGTAAATGGCAGAATATTTGTTTTTCTCTCACACAAATTTAGGAGTCTAGAAGTAAGAGATCAATGTGTGAACATGCTTAGTGTAAAGAAAGAAGAAAATGAAGGAAATAGAAAGGTGAGGTGGCTCAACAGTAACACAGGTTTATTCAGGGCAAATCTGCAGAGGGAGGCTGAGTGGGAACTGGGTCCCATCTTCCACTTACAACCTGGAGTGGGCATGAGGGAGTGGGGGATTTTCATAATCAGGCTCTTGCAAAGGGAGTTGCCAGGGAAGGGGCCTTATTATAGTCACCTCTATTCTTTGAGAACCAGATTCCATGTAGAACCAGATATTGTTGTTTCCTGTACCAAATAGAAATTTCCTTTGTTTGTATGATAATGAGGTATTGTTTGGAGTTTAATGTTAGGTTATTCAGAGTGATCATAAGGTGATTCTTATTCTAAGATGGAGGATGTTTCAAAATGGCCTTGCTTAGGTCAAGTTCTACCTAATGGTTGTTTCTTCAGAAGCCTGACTCCTTGGCTTATCAATAATCATCTTACACATGCATCTTAATATGGGCTTTCCTCTGTGTCTATGTCCTAGTCCATGCTTCTTATAGGGCACCAGTCAGATGTGATTGGGGCCTACCCTAATCATCTAACTTTATCTCTAGTATCTCCTTTAAGACCCTATTTCCAAATGTGCACTAATTATAAACTACAAGGGTTAAGAACTTCAAAATATGAAATTTTGGGAAGACAATTCTGTTTACACAACATCTATGTATTACATTTTGTATTTGGGGTGGAATGAATGACTATGCCTAAAGACAGGGTAAATTTATTTATTGACTCTTGATCTTGTTAAGCATTTGAGAATATTTAGTTAAAAAGAGGATGAGCTGTGGTCCTAAGGTGAAAAAGCATATACATTTTGAAATGCAAGTAATGGTTATATGCATTATTGTTGAAATGATTATAAATATCTTAGAGATAGAGAATTAAGGTCACTAACTGGATTCAGGCAAGATCAATCCTCCCTCTGATGTGGTGGTCTCCATCTTTCTGCAATCCTGCTGCATATGGAGTATGCTCTGAAAAGCTCTGGTTCTCTGATCCCATTTTTGCCTAACTCCTACTCTTAGCTTGAATACTGTCATATCTAGTAATATACTTCCCTGTGTTCTCTTTGCATCTGCCTTTTACTCCTATGAAAATCCACACCAAACTCTAATTTATGAAGTATTGCCTTGGGTTGGAGCAGTGCCTCAGCAGTTATAGCACTTGCCTGGAATGCTCAAGGATGCTGGTTTGAACTCCAGCACCAGGTACACAACGAAGTGTCGGAGCAGCAAAAGACACATGAAAAACTAAATAAAATTGATTCTCTGATTCTCTGCTTCTCTCTCTGTCACTTTCTCTCTCTTAAAAAAAACCTCCATTGTAAAAAGTTACTTAGAACTTCATGTTGAGCTCGTTGAAAGTTAAAATTTCAACTAATAAATGGTGTCCAATAATGCTTTACTCCTTTGAACAAACTTCATGTCTCCTTTTATTGTAATCCTCTTTTTTTCTTCTAAGGGAATTGTGTGATTCCCTTTCTGTTCAAATATGTAGACAGATATCTCAATTCAGAAATGTACCATGCTTATTTTTCAAAATTTATTTTGAATGGGCTTTTCAAATATTTAATATCAATCTTTTGAAACTTTTTACTTCTAGGTTCCTGGATTTTCCTTCCTAAGCAATCTGTAGAAATGTGAAGTTAGGGGTGTGGCGAGGTTGCACTTCAGGTGTAAAATGAAAATGTGAAGTCACATGAGAACTAATAGGTATAGATGTTGACTTCTAGCTGTGGTCAATTTCTTCCATTCCTTCCAGCTGTAAACAGGGCATGCCTTAAAATTTTAAAGTCTGTATTTGTCATGGTTTGGATCTGAAAATTTCCCCATGTCTCATTTTGCAAACAGAGACCTCAGTGCAGGAAGATTCAGAGGTGGGACTTTTGACAATGATTGGATCATGAGGGATCTCATCTCATCAATAGATTAATCCATTTGATGGATTAGTCCACTAACAGCTGAAGGGACAACTGGTAGTTGGGACCTTGACTGAGGAAGTATATTTCTAGGGGTAATACCTGGATGGGTTTATCTTCTCGCTGGTCTGCTTTGCTCTTTCTCTCCTTCTGCTTTCTGGCCGTCAGGAACTGAGTGACATTTCTACACACATCTTTCTTCCTCAACTAAGGCCAGAGAAGTAGAGCCACCACACCACAGACTGAAACCTCTGAAACCATGAACCCAAATCAGTTTTCCTCCTATAAGTTATGTCAGGTATTTCAGTCAGAGTGAGGAAAAGATAACTAACATAGCAATCTTGATTCCCAATGTTCCACTTACTAATGTCTTTAATTTTATATTTACGCAAGTTCAATTATTATATTCCTAGTATTTGGACTCCTAGAAAAGTTCTAGACCTTCAAACTGTTATTTAATTCCTCTGCTTTAGCTCCAATTTTCTGAAATCTTTCTTGGATTAAATGTTTCTTGGTGATCAAATCATCAATTTCAAAGTATTAGTAATAAGGGGCTCATGGTGAGATATGGTTCATTAAAGAAAGAGTCCTTTTCCAGAAAGAATTTCCATTTGTTCTTATAAGTGTAAGTTCATGGAAGAAAAGTTAGAGAAATGTTCCATTTCATAAGCATTCTGTTACATTCTTGAAATGGATTTTGCACTACTGTGTAACTAAAATATTAATGTGTTATGTCAAACATTTAGATAATTACGTAATAGAAAATGATAGCATTAAATAGAAATATATGGCATTATTATTCTTTTTGTTGCTTTTAACTGTATTATCTTTTTAAAATAGTCTGTGAAATTCTGTATGATAGAAGCTAATTCCTATATATTTGTATACTCCTCTGTCTTGAACTTCACCACACAATGCGAACCATAACTCATGATTGTGAGAGGCAAATCTTCGTTATTATAAAATATGTTTTGAAGTATAAATGGTTCTTTTCACTAATTAAAGATAGACAAGGTTTGGGCATTTGGAATAGTTCTTAGGTAGAGAAGAAAAGAATGTCACTGATTACCTTTTACGCTAGGCAGTTTTAAAGGATTTGAGCAATATGTTAAGACTTAGTTCTACAGACTTTGCTAATATTTGCTTTACTTGACATCTTAATGCAAATACCCTCACTCTTTGTCTTTTGAGTTCATTCTCCTCACTGTTAACATTTCCTATGCTGCCTATTTAGCAGTGTTTTATGCGGCTGTCTTGGCACCTAATCAAAAGAGGAAGGCATAAAATTCATATAATTCCCTAACCTTGTTCTCATTCCACAGACAAATCTTCCCTTAAGGACCAATTTCTGAGAATCCAGACACCTGGTTTCTAGAAGAGACCTCAGAAAACACTTCCTAATAATCTTTTAGTATTCACATAAAAAGGGAATATGATTTCAAACTTTTACAAATGGCATTAGTATTCTTCATACCCATGGTCAAATCATTAGTTGTGCATACACACGCGCTCGCACACACACACATGCACGCGCACACACACACACATACCAGGACATTTTTGAGAAGGATATACAATAGAATCTTGGAATTGGAAAAAAATCAAATCATGTGTTTCTAATACAGTTTAGGACTTCAAAGTTGTTCCATTTTAGGGTAATACTGCACAGGTTTGTATCAAATGCCATTTTAAATTACAATAGCACAAAATTATAATTTCATAAACGTTTATTAATTGGCTCACATAGGTAAGAAACTATGGACAGCACAGTGAATATCAATATTCACACAATTACTAAAACTACTAATATTTTATCTAAAAATTGTAATATTTTATATTAATGAAAAATGTACAAATTTTGAATCTCCTTTACTGACTGAAAAGGAATTCACTCTGAGATGCACTAAAAATAAGTGCTAAACTTTGGCTTTTAGATGTGAAAGAAATGAAGAATGGCCAATGTTTTTCTTAGTCTCAGAAATTTTGTTTAAATATTTCTCTATTTCTCTTTTGACCATAACCTTAGAGTGAACTGAAAGTATATAACCATTAACAGAGTTTTAAATCTTGATATCATTCCATTCATCATAAATTTCTTGTTTAGAATGGTTCTCAAACTTTCCTAATAACCATCACAGATAGTAAGTAGATTATTAAAAATGTGCATCTTAAAGATGAATTGCTGGGTTTCATAAGAAAAATTCAATCCTACAGTGATATAACCTTTCATATTTTATGTGAGTTTATTAAAACTAGGAAGAGTCTGAGAGAATTTAATTCTTAGGCATTGAGCCCTACAGATAGATGCATCATGCACCCATTCAGCATTGATAGGCAACTTAACTGTGTAGCAGAAAACTTAAAATCAAACTTTAAGACAAATACATTTTCTTTCCTTATGCCAAGAACGTATTTTATTTGACTGTTCCTTAAACAAATGTATTTCCTATGATGCTTACTACACAAATTATTTACTTGAAATGTTTAAATGTCTTTCATCTCTTCAGATAAATGGCACTGAATAAGAACACTATTCTAATTAGCACAATCTTCATCATATTCTGAGTATATTAAAGATCACACGAGAAAGAACTAACTTTTTTTTTAATTTTTTATTTTGAGCAACCTTACAAGATTTTAACAAAATAATATAAAATGTGTATAAAATATGCATATATTCTGGATATTGCAATTATCCCCAGGAGTGCCCCCCCAATTACCCTCCCTTATCCCTCCCTTCCGGAGTGGATTTAACTGTCTTGTATTTAAAAGAGTTAGTTAAAGGGGGACAGAACTAACTCTTTTAAATACAAGACAGTTAAATCCACTCCTATTCTTTGTAAGTATGTTTATGCATTATGCCAGTTTTCCTTAGAAGAGGTCAGTTTCAACTATGGTCATGAATATATGTATTCATTCATCCAAGAAAAGCTACCACATAGTTTAACCAGTAAATGACATTTCCTTTCTCCCAATGTGTACATATATGAAAAGACCTGTTCAACTTTTCATGATGAATTTCCTTGCCATTTATAGCTGTGTCATCATCCCTTTGTGGACTGGATGTATGCGCATTACTCTACCCTTGAAGACAAGTTCTTTGTCATGATCACTATCACATAGATGGCCATTTTATATCCATAGAATTCTAGCTCTGAAACTCCCAAATTAAAATAAATTTGTCCTGATAAATAATAAATAATGTATACTTACAAGAAAATAATTGATAAGATTTTTTTTCCAGAGATCAAGACAAAATTTACCATAACACCCTTGGAAATGATTCTATAAGGGCTGGAGAGGGGGCTCAGTGGTTATGGCACTTGCTTGGCATGTGTGAGGATGTGGGCTCTAACCCCAGCACCACATATGCAATAAAATTTTGGAGCAAAGAAGATCACATGAAAAACTAAATAAAATTGATTCTGTCTTTCTCTCTCTTTCTCTCTTTCTCTCCCTCTCTCTCTCTCTCTGTCTCTCTCTCTCTCTCTCTCTCACTGTTGCTCTCTCTTAAAAAAAAACAGAAATGATTCTACAGAAATCTAGCCTTTAGTGTCATACTCAGTACTAAGGCATTTGAAGTTCCTTCAAGGAACACCCTTTTTATGTGTTTTATGTGTTAAATGACTAGCATGAAAAATTAAAATGTTATATACTTACACTTACCAGTGTGTGTGTGTATAAATAAATATATTTATATATATGAGTTGTCCTCCAATATGTACATGCATTGAGTTAAGTAATGTGTCTATTTAATCTATACACTACTGCTATGAATATGAGATGTCCCGCAAAAGCTTACATGTGACAATTCGGGAAGGTTGTGTGAAACGATTGGATTATAAAAGCCTTAACCTAATCAGTGGCTTAATCTCCTGATAGGGATTAATTGGCAAATGCAGGCAGGTAGGGTGTGGATGGAGGAGGTGGGTCATTGGGGGTGTGCCTTTGGGGTATATATTTTGTTTCTGGAGTGGAGCTTTGCTCTCTGCTCTGCTTCCTCACGTGACGCTTTGAGTTGTTTGTCCCTCTGGAGCCATGCCTGCCTCCATGTTGTACAGCCTCACCTCCAGCCCTAGAAATGGAGCAGGACCCCTGTGGACTAAGACCTCCAAAGCTGTGAGCCCCCAAATAAACTTCTTTCCTCCTAAAACTTGTTCTTGTCAGGTCATTGGGTCACAAGAGCAAAAAGCTGACTAAAACAGCTACTAAAGTAACTATGATATACTTGTTAATGAAACTGTTTCTTATACGAAGACAATGGCCCCAGCTCTTAAGCCCTAACTGTATAAAGGTAATAGTTCACTCTAAAATCTTGGCTTCTATTTCTTATTTAATGCCAATGTTTTCATATCTTTTCAATTCACAGTCATGGGATTCTGTTTTTACATTTTAACAATGGATTCCTTCCTATGTGCTTTGTAATGTTTGCATTTAGACTTAGATGACAAATTCTCTTCATTTTATATTAATTTATATGCACAGTATAAACTATACATTTTATATTTCTATGGGAAGTATAAATATAATAGCAAGGATTTTAATTACCATATTTAAAAATAAAATGTATGCATAAGTGTATTTAATGAGATAAGAATATTTTAACACCAGGTATCCACATACCCATATTTTATCAAAAATTAAAATATCAAAGACCTTAAAAACAGATGAAAGAATTTGGATATAGGTTCTTATAACATGAATTTCTTTTCACAAGCTATAATAAATTTTCTTGAGTGATTCAAAGAAGCTCTCCCTGATCTAAGAGATCCTATTCATTCATATTGTGGCACCATGGGCACATAAAAATGATGTGCTGAAAATTCAGATTTTTATGAATATTCCTTAGTCAAAATGAACCAATTTATTTAAGGTTTTGTGTTCTGATATTTGCCTTGACTTAAGCATTGCCTCTCTTGTAACCAGTGCTGCCACTCTCCACTCAAAACAAAGACTCAAATGTGACTAATCAGAATATTTGAGTCACTTGTAAAAAGTGATATGATTTCTCATGCTCTCTGCCAGAGATTTTAATTCAGTTGATCAACTACTGGGATCATTTTCAAATGTTAATCAGATTATATTACTTCCCTATATAAGAAATTCCAATGGCTTCTTATTCCATACAAAGCATATTTAAATTCCTTGTTCTGGCCTACAAATCCCACAAGTCAGTAGTCTTTTTTTTTATTAGGTGGAAATAGAGATTCAATTGAGTGGGAAACATTATCAAACATTCAAGAACCAATGTATATATACTTAGTTATCCACGGCTAATGCCATATCATGGATGTCCAGCTTGGGTTCCCCCTGTTGCTTTTTCCCCCAGAAGAACTCCTGAGATAAATGGATATCTCATGTAGGACGGAGATCTCCTTCCGAGATGATTCCCCCATATTCCCAGC
>PVKS010016806.1:11331-43318 GCA_004027875.1 Aplodontia rufa
TTCAAGTGTCCTATGGAGTCGTCTCCCTGTTGCATTGAGAATCATACAATTTGAAGTTCTTACTAGCTTAGCCATCTAACATACTGCTTCCTCATGTATTCTAGCTTCCACAGATGAGAGATACCATTTGGCCCTTGAGTCTCTGAGATTGGGATACTTCACTTAGCATAATTCCTTCCATCTCCATCCATTTGGCTGCAAAAGCCATAATATCATCTTCTCTAATGGCCGAGTAATATTCCATTGTGTATATGTACCAAAGTTTTTGTATCCACTCATCAAGTGAGGGGCATCTGGGTTGGTTCCATGATCTAGCTATAGTAAATTGAGCTGCTATAAACATTGAGGAAGCCACATCACTATAATATGCTGATTCTAACTCTTTTGGGAAAATACTCAAGAGTGGGATAGCTGGGTCGTAAGGTGGTTCCATCCTTAATTTTTTGAGGATTCTCCACACTGCTTTCCATAGTGGCTGAACCAGTTTGCAGTTCCACCAGCAGTATAACAGTGTTCCTCTTTTCCCACATCCCTTCCAGCATCTGTTATTGTTAGAATTTTTCATTTTTGCCACTCCAACAGGAGTGAGGTGGTATCTCATTGAAGTTTTGATTTGCATTTCCCTCAAGAACTAACACCGATCCTCTACAGCCTCTTCCAGACAATCGATAGAGCGGGATCACTCCCAAGCACTTTTTATGAAGCAAATATTACACTGATTCCAAAGCCCAACAAAGACATGTCAAAGAAAGAAAACTACAGACCAATTTCCCTGATGAACATCGATGCAACAATCCTTAATAAAATTTTAGCTAATTGGATACAAAAGCACATTAAAAAAGATAATACATTATGATCAAGTGGGCTTCATTCCAGGAAATCAAGGCTGGTTCAACATACACAGATCAATAAATATAATCCACCATATAAACATAATTAAAAACAAAAATCATATAATAATCTCAATTGATGCAGAGAAGGCATTTGATAAAATTCAACACCACTTTATGCTCAAAACTCTGGAAAAGATAGGGATCAAGGGAAGATACTTTAACTATGTCCGATCCATTTAGGACAGACCCATAGCCAACATTATCCTCAATGGAGAAAAACTGAAAGCATTTCCACTGAATTCAGGAACAAGATAAGGATGTCCACTCTCCCCACTCTTGTTCAATATAGTCCTTGCCAGAGCTATCAGGCAAGACAAGGAAATCAAAGGTATTTGTGTAAGAAAATAGGAAGTTATCTCTTTTCACTGATGACAAGTCAGTAGACTTTAACCTTCTGTCCTGCCATGCTCTGTAACTGTAAGCCCAATCTACAGGTTGGTACAATGTCTTATTGTGTGTCAAAGCAAGCTTATTCATGTGTTTGCTTTTTCAGTTCTGTGTGTCTTGAATATCCTTCCTCTGATCTCTTCTTGGAAGCCACTTTAGGGTCACTTAGGTTCTTTCCAACATAGGATCCTGTAGATACCTTCCCTGACCACATAAATTGAAGTCATTTCTTTCCTATTGCTCTTTATTACTTATTTTGTCCTATTAACTATAACCATCAGAATTCATTTTATTATTTATTGCTTAGTTACTTAATGTCTTACTGTCTTTCTAGAAGACAGCTCCACATAATAATGGACTTTATTAGTTTTTTTCTCTTTTATAGCTTTCGTACTTGAATCAGAGTCTGTTAATTGATTAGTATGAAATCACACTTTTTCCACCCCTAACTATAAAGGGCTCCTCCTTTGACCTCCATCGTCCCTTGAGTCTTATCATAATAATTTTCCTGAATTTATCTTAATAAAGAAGATCATGGCACTTCTCAGTTTACTTCTCACCCCAACATAGCTCTGGTCAGAATATTTCAACTCCACCCTTACGGCCTCATTTAACTTTACTTCCATAAGGGTTCCTATTTCCAAATATAGTCAAATAAAAGGTGAGAGCTTCAACATATGAGTTTGGATAGCACAAAATTCAGTTCATAGAATTCTTATAATAAGCAAAATAAATAAATGCATCTGCACTGCTTTAAAGAATCTCAGCATTATTCTCTGATTCATAAGGATATAGAAGTGGGTTAACAAGTCTTGTTTCAAAGCAAAATGAGCAATATTTATAAGAAGCATCATAGTGAAAGTGAAGTTTCATGCAGTCATAAAATCTTGCTCAGTGTCATACAAATATGCAAACTTAGGCCTTCCAAATCTAAGATCAACAGTAACATCTAGGTTCCCACTTGTAGAACAAGTAAACAAGAAGTGCAAAAATGAAATAAAAGCAGTAAAATGCTTGTAAAACATAAATTTATAAAACATTAGTTTTTAAGAAATAAAATACTTTTTTTCAAAAATTTTAATCTATATAGTCAGTTGATATTTCAATAGTCAAATGTCTTTGTATGTATGTTTACCTTCTGAAATATTCTGCTCCTTTGATAATAATACCCAAATTTTCTGCCATAAAATGTTCTTCATCTGTGTATATGTTGTGCCTGTTTTAAATTGGTAGAGCCACTCTTTATCACAATAATTGATAATGCAAAATACTGTCTCGGTTCCTGAAATGAGCTACCAGTTCAGCACCATATCCTCTTGTATGTGTGTCTCCCTTGACTTGATACCAGAGTGGAGTAACAGCCAAATAACTACTCCTATTATTCTTGGCGAATGTTGGACTTCTGAGACTAAGAAAGTTTCCTGACATCACCAAAGTACCAAAGTGCCAGTATTGAAGGTTTATATCAAAGATGTGTAATAAAAATTGGCCTATGTGCTTTAGTTTCCTTTAAAAAGCAAGTTTTCTCTATCAGTATGCAGTGATATTCTTGATGCTATAATTCCTGTAAAAATGAAATATATGATTTCATAGAAAATAAATCTTCAAAAATCTTAAATGGACCTTCTAAAAGGCTGTAAATTTAGAAAGATTAAATATCCAGTAGTTGATTACTGGTTGTGCCTTGAAGAAGATCAGCTTACTACGAGGGAAGACATAATCTTCTTAGTATGTTTGGTACATGGAATTATAAATATATTTAAATGAAATGATTTTAAAGTAGATAGCAACTGAGAATTTAAGTTGATTTTGTTCCAGTATCTTTATTCTAAATAGCAAGACTCAGAGTGAAATTATAAAACCTCTCTCTAAACATGAATAGTAAAAGAAATAGAAATCAGCAAAATTAGATAACACTTTGATAATCACATTCTATGTAATTGTGTCCTTTTTCATGAAAATGTTATGATTTTATTTTTCTTAAATAGAGAACATAATTATACCTACAAACATTTGTAATAAACTATTGAATTAATGTAGCAGCACTTATACAGATCCTTAAAGCGATTAAAGGACAAACACTTCTATTGTTCATTTACCTTGCTACAATAAAACTGTTTGGTATGTGATTATCCTACCTAAGTGTGTGGTACAGAGGAGAACGTAAATGAAACAAATCCAGACTCCCTATTTGTGGATAATCTAGCATATCTAGACATTTAATACATTCATAAATACTAGAGATGTTTCCAGACTTACAATGATTTGACCTTCAATTTTTCAACTTTATAATGGTGCAGAAGTGATACATATTCTAAACAAACTGTGTTTGGAATCTTGGTTCTTTTCCCAGGCTAGTCCTAGGTGGTACTTCTCACAGTGCTGGACAGCAGCAGGAGCTGCCTTCTCCAGGCAGCCATTGGACCTGCAGGGAAACAGTCCATGTTGCACAGTGTGGCGTTGCTAAGCTAGAATGTTTGGTAGGTTAAGTGCGTTAATGCGTTTTCAACTTATGATGTTTTCAAGTTGCTATGAATTTATCAATACATAATCCCATTGTAGTCAGTGAGTATCTGCATATAAAATAGATTCTGCCCTAAGAATTTTAAGATCTTATTAGTGCATTATAGTTATACACAATAGTGGAGTTCAGAGGCTTGAGCAGTGGCTTAGCAGTTGGAGAGTTTGCCTGGCATGTGCAGATTCGAACCCCAGCACCACATCCACAACTCAGTGTCAGAGAAACAAAGGCCAGATGAAAAAAAATAAAAAAAGTTGATTCTTTCTCTTTGTCTCTCTCATTCTCCCTCTCTTTCTTTAAAAAATAATAATAGTCGAGTTCATTTTGTTATATTCATAAATGCATATAACACATTTTTCTTCATTTCAGTCTTCAATCCCCTGTGCTTTCTCTTTCCTTTCTCTTCTCCCTCCCTCTATTCCCCATCTTCCATTCTATTAGTCCTTTATTTATTTATTTATTGGTGCATTATAATTGTATAATGCATGTATCACTATAGAATGAAAGCAGCTGTTCTCATCTGTCATAGGAACGTTAAGAATTAAGGGGAAATGAAAAGAAAAACGCAAAAGAGGACATTTAGATTGGGGAGGAGAATAGTTTGTGGAGTAAGTGGTACTTGTATGCAATCTTGAAAATGGAGAAAATATGTGCAAAAATCTGGAGGATATGGGACATGAATGTGAGAAATTTAAGTGAGAGAAAGGAAGGTAGTTGTTTATCCCAGAGGAAAATAAAAGCTGCAACAGTGCCCAGTTCTGCATTCCTTTCATTTCAGGTGAGTGTAGAGTTATAGAAATCAAACGAACTGTGGAGACAGAGAAGGTAATCAGAGTCCTGGGCTTAGGACGAATCTGAACCTAAGTATTGGCTCTTGTGAGAGAAATAGCATGATCATAGCTGTGGATGAAGAAATTAATTTGTAAGCATAGTGCTTATTTTATTTGAGGAAAAAAAGCCAGAGCATACTAGAGAGAAAACTATGCAGCCATTCAGTAAAAAGATAATGGCAGTCTAATCTCTTGTGGAGCAATACAATTACAGCAACTAGTGCAGCTGTGACAGAAAGCATAATGCCAGAGAAGAGAGCACTTAGCCACCCACCAGATCTGAGGGCTAACAAAGGCAGAAGCTAAAGATAATTGCAAGGTTTTACATCTTACAACTGGAAGGATACTAATCTCTTTAACAGTGAGTAAAGGAAGAAGGACAAGTTTGCAAGAGGGGTAATAGACTCTTTTGGGGGAAGGCCATCTCTATGGCACCCAACATAACCTCTGTCGCACAACAGCCACAACACAAGAGTTGAGGAATGAGCAATATTATGTGCTTTAATGTCATCCTCTTAAAAGTAGATGAAAGCAAAACAACCACTAAGCTCACAGCTGTTGATGATTCACAGGTTAATGTATTATAGGCTGGTCTCATGTCCAGTTAGCCATAACTGAAGCTCATATGTAGAACAGTATCTGCTTTGCACAGCTCTTCTGTGATGAGTCTCACTTAACACAGCACCTTGCAAAGTGAAACCTAGTTGTTGTATGGGCACATTACTGCATTTATAGGCATATTTTTTGTTACTTTGACTAAATCTATAATGGCCTTTCTTTTAATAATGTCATTTGCCAAAGAGAAATTTGTGGGTAGGAATTATTTCCCAATACAAATCAAGAAGGAAATAAGCAAAGTTTTACTGAATGTTTTCCTTTTTTTCCCCAAAGCTTCTTCCATGTATTCATAATGTCCTAATTCTATTTATTGGGTGCTTACTATGTATTAAAGCATTTCACATGTACTTCAGGTCATGTGTTATTCATAGTAATCTCCTACATTTGGTATTATTATTTCTTATAAACATGAATGTTTGACTACAGAGAAGTAAACTGAATTGCCTAATGTTGCACAGTGACAAAATGGATGGATTTAATTGAATTCACATTTCGTAGCTCACAATTAAATATTAACTGCCTTAAATCATGTTTTATTCCTAAAGAGACAAAGGCGTTTTGCTGCTGAGAAGAAAAACTGATCTATCCTGGAGAACAAGCCAACTGCTATTTATTTTGGCATCATATTTTATTCCCTCTATGGCATTAGCATTGTCCAGATTTTGCCACTGAAAATAAGTACCACTGAGCTTTTTCAAATAACTCTCAGCTTGTCATTTTGTTTCTTTGATGGAGTTGTTAGATTTGGGGTTTGACTTCGAATCTTCAATGTTCAGAAGTTGGATTTGTTAATATAACGTGACCCAGGCTAACACCATTGTTTGTATATAGGTATGGGACACATAAAAACTGAGTCCTAAATTTTTACATGTTCTTAACTGACTGATCACCTTTCAAGCATTACCATTCTGATATATTAATCTCTTCAATCAACTCCTTATAGAGTCTTGACAGATATATGTTGATTTTGTAGGATAGCAAGGGTTCAACTCCTCAATATGTTATAAAATAACCTTCACAACTGATCTAGCCCATACTTACACTTCCAAATTTTCATTACCTATCTTAAGTTTTAAACTGTTATATTTTGTATATTGAGAAAGGATGTATATTCTACTTGGATGACTCCAAGGGATTTAAAACTTAACAAGTACAAGGAAAGGCTTGATATTTTCTGACCCACCAGCTCATAATTTACAATATGTATTTCATCAGGGACTGAACCAGCACTCCTCCAGTCTCACTTAATGTAAAACTGAATGTCTCCTTTGACAACTTCTCTCTCATCCTTAAACCATCATTCCTCCATTTGCTTAAACAACTATTTCAGCTGCTGGAAAAAGACCAATAACACACTAGGAGGTCCTTTGTAGTCATTAGCTTAGATTTCAGGGGGTGAAGGAGAGTACAGACATACAGGCAGATATAAAAGAATTGAAATGAAAATTTAACTTGAATTGGGTGAATACAAATTCTCAATACAGAAATGAATGAGAGGACAAGATTTTGGGTGAGAATGAGGGTGCTTTTATAGACAAGGTAATCAGCAAGCCTTCTCTGACAACTGGGCGTGTAAACCTTCCTAAAAAAAGTTATAAATTGAGGCTCAGGAGGCTGAGGCAGGAGGATCAGAAGTTCAAGGCCAGTTGACTTTAACTCTTAAATATTGGTCATATCTGTCTTCCTTCCCTTCTACTATCATCAGAATTGGCACAGCGTGACTTTGATGGAAATGAGTCACTCAGCTCTCCTATGGCTGAGTGTATTTGACCAAAATGCAAAACTGACCACAGCCCCAGCTATTGCACTTTGAAATGTACAACTCCACTTAAACTTAGGCTAAACTCCGTGAAAACTGCTCTCAGTCAGGGACACCAGGGCAGGGTGCTTCTGGAAATAAAGTCTGACCCTAGAGCCCTTAGCTCAAGAACTCCTCATCAGTTATGTTGAAATGCAGGCTGAGACTTTTCCACTCAAGTTTCTTGCTTCCCTCATTCCAGACAAAGGTCAGACCTGTGTGGTGAACTGATAACCCTAAGTCTCTCACATAGTTCTCCCCGTTTTCTCACACATACAATTTCTGCTTTCCCTAGAGTCTGGATTAATATATCCCAGTTGAGTCCCGCTCATTGTCTCTGATTCTACCACCTTATCACCATACTGCAAGCATTGCACATGATTAAACAAATAAAAGATCTTGCTTGTTTAGGACCCTGTAGTCTCCTTCTGTTGTTCTTCAGATTGAGACACAAGTGCAGAAAGGGCGCTCAATGCTCAGCGTGACATCGCTGTCTACCCCTCAACTTCATCTCACACTCCTTTCCTTCTTTCTCTGCTCCAGCTAAGCAGCCTTTCATCTGCTCTGTGGAGGCGCCATGCCTTGCCCGAGCTCGGGAAGGCCTCCAGGCTGTCCCCTTGCCAAGAGGCGCCAACCACACTACTCATTTCTCCCGCGGATCTGAGGCTGCTAATTCTTACTTAGCCTGTGCTTTTCCTGTTTAAACCTACTCCAATGCCTTCATCTACATCAGATCCCTTTACCATTTCAACTCCCCTAAAAAGCATTTACAAATTCATAGTGATTACCTTCAAACAGTTTGTGTGAGTTGGCAATCATGGATTCATAAGTATGATTATTTGATTAATACCTGCTCCCCTTATTGGTCTCGAAGTTCACCTTTTTATCATTGATGTAGCTACATAATTTAGCTCAATGTCTATCTACAGAACTATGATTAAACAGAGTATCATCTTGGAGCTTTGTTTTTCACAATTATGGGTAAATGAAAGCATTCTTTGTATATTTAAACAATATATGTATGTATAATAATATACAATACATATAATATATAAATATATAATATACAATATTATTATATTTTGTTAATATATACTTTTATATAATAAAGCATAATATAAATTTGGGGGACTACATCAAACCTCAAAGGCATGAAGCAGTTTATATGTGTTAAGCATTGACTATGAGGTAGGAGCCCATAGGCACTCTGTAAACTTTAACTCATTTAATTCTCACAACAATCTCAACCTTTGTAAAAGAATGTTATGTATTCAATTCTGCCCAGAGACTTTGAAGGAGTGTAAAATATACTTCTATTTTGGGAACAACTCCGAAAAGCACAGTGTGCTTTAAAGTAGTTGTGAATAGCAGAGCATACCATAAGGTGTTTCACACCACTATTGTGTGAAAATCAGCTTCGCTGTGGCTGCTTTTGCAGGCTGCCTGAACCCACTGCATAGCAGAGACCTCATGGGCTGCTTTGCACAATATCCAGGGCATATGTATAACTTAGCTTTTCACATGTTTTATTAGTATTTTTTTTCGTTTGTCTGTTCTTCCTTGGACTATCAATTTCTTGGTGCAGGCTTACAATATCTTTATGACAGCATCTATTTTTCATGACTTTTATTGGGCCAAAAGTCGTATTAAGCTCTTGGATAAACTTAAATAACTCTACTGACAACACTACATATGAGACGGATATTATCAGATCTAAAATTTACAAGCCGCAAATAAAATAGCAAGAAGGTAGAGAGAGCAGTTCTTTGTTATTTTAAAAAATGACCAAGGTCTTGGCACTTGGTAACACATAGCATCTGTCTTGCACCTTCCTATCATCTTCCACTTTCCCCCTTGCTTCCTCTCCCCGAGTCTCCTCTGTGTTTGTGTGTGTGTGCGTGCGCACGCGCATGGTTATACTTGTATGTGAGGGGGGTTAGAGAGATTCTAAATTAAACGTGTTTCCCAGAAAAACCTGGAATTCCCTATGAAAATGAATCTGGAAAACTTATGAAAGAAAAATTGATCAAAAATGCTCAAACAGGTCTGGAGAGGTAGCTCAGTGGCAGAGCATCTGCTGAGCAATGTGTGAGGCCCTGGATTCAGTACACAGCACTGCAAAACAAAATAACACAAAATAAACAGAAAACTTGGAACGAAAAGAAAACAGGTAACAAGGGACAACCAATTTTAAAGATGGCATATATTGTAAGGATTTAAAAATACAGATTGCTTGATCAGAAATAAATAGGAGCATTTAAAATCATTAGGCAGGTTAACCAAGGCCATGAGCTATCATGTTGGGTTTCCTTTTCATGAATGAAAATCATAGACAACCACTGATTGGTAGACATTTATTTTACTCTTCAGATCAATTTTAGATTTGAATTTGATTTCGAATTAAATACTGATTGAAACGTATGGCTTCTTATAATGAATTGCTATTGTCAACACTTTCAACGTGTTTCTGATTTTCATTTCATTTGTTCCTCCTGTAGCAATTTAAATATTGTATGGATATGATGACTATGACTACGAGAAAAAAGATGTGAGGTAGTTTCTTTTTTCTTCCAGTAGAAGCAAATGTAATTGATGCATCCACATTAGCAGAAAAAAACAGACCCTTAGCTGTTCTTATGCTCACATATCATGTTCTTCATGTCATTATGGCTGGCGAGATGCACAGTTTACTGCAGGAAGAATTTCTCATCAATGTCATTTACAAACGACAATTCATGGATGTAAAGCAGTGAGATGTTTCCTGTCTCTTTTGTCCATCAGTGAGCTGATTCTAAAATGTTCAATTTCAGTAAGAGATAGATATTTCCTCATAAATTTTATATTACCTTTTTCTTTCTAGAGTCTACAATATTTTCCAACTAAATGAAAACTTAAAAATGAACCTTGTCTTACAGTTTAAATAAATGTCTGCCTTGTGATATATCTAATTATGGGGTATATTTATGTACATATCTCTGAAAACTTGAATCCACTGATCAGTAATAGACTAAGGGCAAAGAAATGCAAGTTGCTGAAATATAAAATCATAATAAAATTTATCTAGGGTAACTTGCTTAAAAAGAATTATAAGGCAATTCATTCAGCATGGGGACAAATGACATAGTAGACTGGCATGCCGTGTCACGTAGTAATGGCATACACAGAGCCACGCCTATGTGGAAGATTGGGTGCCAGGCTCTGACAGCGATACTTACAGGCATCATGTCATTGGGCTGAACTGGCCCATTCTACATGTTTTTAGAATATTTTCAGGATGATGTGCTTTAAGGAAAATTAATAGGTATAGAGAAAACAAGAAGTGGTAAGTTTATTTGGCTATTCTTTGAGAAGCCAAGCTGACAAGGTAAAAATGCCAATGTAAGATTCTCATATGTTTGTAGCTATCATTATTTTTATTTTTGACAGTATGTGGGTACTTTAAATGCTAGTAAGATACGAGTCCCCTAAGATTCTGATGAATGTCTATGTAAACTCAGAGTCAGGAAAGATGGACAATTCCATAGACCACTAATGTTGCTTACCTGAATTCACGTCACTTTGAAAACAGGTGGTAGGCAGCATTTCTATCTGGTATGAAAACCTGACCAGAGCATATCAACAAGGGAACTTTTCATCTTTTGTGGACCTCATAAAATGCCAGCTATTAAAAGTTAGGGGGACACACTATTGAAAATAACAATAGATATGGCAAGTAAAAACACTACAAGTAATATAGATATTTTATGTGTGCTTAATATATCAAGTATATATTCAAATACTCAGAAACTTCATACTTTCTGTTGAACTGTCAGATCATTCTTGTAACAAATATTCCAAAGACAGAATGTCAAGAAGTGATGGTATAATACCAGTGGTGTTATTCAACCAGAAAGAACTGGATATGCTGTCAGTACTGTTTTGGTGCTTTTATTTGCAGGTAGAAAATTGACTTCAAATATCATCATGAAGATTGGACAGCATAACCTCTTCTTTTATTCTCTATGACTGGCAAATAAATATATATATAAGTCTATAGCGATACATCTCAGAAAATTGAAGTTTTTCATTATAAATGACCTTAGCAATGACCAAATTCTCATTTGTGAGTTGGGAAAAAAATGAAAGAGAGATCAAGTCACTTGCTCAAGGTCAACACAATGATCTTGAGAGGTAGAACTAATCAAGTTTTTGTTTTATTTATTTTTAAAGAGAGAGAAACAGAATGTGTGTGTGTGTGTGTGTGTGTGTGTGTGTGTATGAGAGAGAGAGAGAGAGAAAGGCAGAATCAATTTAACTTATTGTTTATCCAGTTTCTTTTTCTCCAGCACTTAGTTGTGTACATGTTGCTGATGTTTGAACCTAGGTCCTCATGCATACAAGGCATGCACTCTTGTTTTATATTTTCAATTTAAAGTTTAGTGCTTCTTATACCACTATATACTAAATTTATTTTCGAAATGAAAAAGTAATTTTGATCATTTTAAAATATAAGATGTTGAGATAAACACAAAACCATCCATTTAAATTATTTACAATTCCAATAATATTTGAAAGATATAGATTTAGGAATTTCTTTTTAAAAAGGGAGCCAAGTACTGAATGCACAAGACCTAGCTTTATTCCACTAACTTTTAGATAAAGAATTATCCTTTTTTAATTTAAGCATGTATGGTTAAGTAATTTGAAAGTAGAAATTTGGTTAAGCAAGTGCTCTGCAACAATGTAGCTCATGGAAACTAGTTATTATTTGGAATCCCATAGAAACAAATTGATTAAAGGTCAAGCCTGGGTAATCAAACTTTTATTTCTTTCTGCCTATGATAATTACAGTAGACTAGAGAGTAGAAGGGTCTTTGATTTCTCAAGCATTTATGAAACATCCAAAATGTCTCATTTTAAAGATATATGTTGCAAAATTCCTTTTGATTTGTTTGGTACTAAATGGGTTTAAACAACAGTAAGCTAATATTTTATTCTTTGTTATTTTCTCCTGACTAATGTATAATGTATGAAAAGAAAAGAATGTGAAGTAAGATACTGATATTGGACTGCAAAAATATACCATAACTTATAGAGGATCAGAACATAGATAAGTTAGTAATACAGCGCTTCTCTCAAGAGATATTGCTTTTCCCTTTGAAGGATGGTACTCTTGGGGTCAAGGTCACAAGCAAAGCAACATGGGAGAAATTCCTGTGCAGCTGCTTGCTTTGAGCCAAGCATGTGGAAAATAAGCAGATGACTTCAATTTGCAGTGTCATTACTCACCCCATTCCTGATGCTATCCTAGCACATACACACGCCATGAACAGCACAGAGCTATATTCCCACATGCCTGATATTTGAACTATAATACGTCAAAACAGATTTGGAGAAGAAGGTGTTGGCTGATACATGGCATGTGTACATTTCAAGTAAAGATGGGTAGGTATTCACCTCAGTTTCCCTAAGGAAGCTGAATCTCCCTGGCTTCTCTTTTTGTGTTTTAAAGAAGCAGCATTCAAACTGTGAAGGATAAAGACTGAAATCATTAGAAAAATGAGACTTGGCCAATTTATTGATCATAATGGTCTCTTGATAATTGAGTTACATTTTCACTGGACTATTTTTTATTATTTTATTTTGAACTAACAAATAATGATTGGGTGTATTTATGGGATGCAATGTGATATTTTCATCCACTTGCTCATGGCATAAAGATTCAATCAAGCTAATTAAAATATATATCACCTCTCCAACTTACCATTTCTTCTGGCAAGAATGTCAAAACATCTTGGAGAATCCTCCAAAAACTACAATCACCATATGATGTAACAATGCCACTCCTGATAACCAAAAAAAATATATTTTTAAATGAATATTCTGAAAGATATCATCTGTATTCATGCTCATTTTGGTATTATTTATAAAAACCAAGATGTCTAAGCATCCATTAGTGGTTGAATTTAGAAAATATGGCATATATATTCACAATGGAATCTTTATTATACTTTTCATATTATTTGTTTGACACAGACAAGGTAAAGTATTGAAACTAGAGAAATTTTCCACAAAAATGTAATAGAAAAGAGTTTAGACTTGAGACACTGGATTTTCTTTTGTGCAGTACTATTTATAGAAAACATAATGCAAGTCATTCTGTGACTATATGCTTTTCTCAGTATTAGAAAAAATTTGTTAACTGTGGAATTGTCTCTGTCTCTCAGTTCAGCACCGGGGTTCTCTACGTGTTTCCCTTCTAATCTGTATCCATTTTCTTTCATTCATATAAAGTTATCCATGGTACCACATGTAATGCATTTGAGAAGTATTTTTTATGGGAATCGTGGCTTTTTTTTCTTTGTGCTATACACTTATGGAAGTTCAAAGATAATAAATAGTAAATAGTCCTGACATAAAAATCCCTCAAATTTTAATAAGCCTTATAACATCTCCACTGTTTTATTGTGACCAATTTATTAATTGGTGACATGTATACATGTTGCAGTCACAACTGAGTTGAGAGCTAATTGAGATCAAGGGCAAAGCCAGACAAAATTTTTTTTCACAAGTTTATAACAACAATAACAAAATCTACTTTCTCTAAGAACTACTATGTATGTGTGTGTGTGTGTGTGTGTATTCATATCTTTCTGAAGATTCCTCCAAGTCTAAAATTCTAAAATATCACATTGAACAGTGATTGTTGGAATAAAACAAATATAGATTGATTTATGCCCCTTGTTAATTGAAATAAGTTTATTTTAATTACACTAGTGGTCCTCTTTCAAAGGGGATGGGATCTTTGCCTGGTGATGCTTGCTGGGTAATTTGCAAATTTCATGGAAATGGATAAACAGAATAAAGGACAAAAATGGAGAAAATAGATTTTTAAAAAGAAAATTTTTACTTGTAGCACTGTATTCTTTTTTTTCAATTAGTTGTTCTTCATGGTAAGTCAAATTTCAAAGACCCCATTTACTTCTAACCATTAATCTTCCAAAAAGAAATAAAGATTGTGTGTCTTCCTGCTTTGCAGTTATTTAGCTTTAACCAAAGGCTAAATTCTGCTTTGTAATTTAAAATCATTTATGATTTTAGTTAGAAAAAAATTTAAAACTCAATTCCCCAAATCATTGATGTCAGTACTATACCACTGAGTGTAAGAGATACTCAGGGTTTGTAACCCAATTATGTAACTTAACCATCCGGCACCTTTCTTGAAAATCTAATCTCATTTACAATCATGATTCCAAAATATTTTATTTTTAGATATAATATTTAATTTCTAGGTTCAAAATGAATAGGTGATTTAGGTTAGTTTTACAATTGGTGGTAGCCACAATTGAAAGAGATGGCTAGTAACTAAGTAAATTTGAATCACTTCTAGAAAGAAACATCTGGGAAATAGAGAAGCAGTATTTGAAATTGCTAGCTTGAGTGACCCTTAAAAAATACAAGGCAAATAGAAATTGTATCTCACTGAAGTTGGGTAAAAGTTTTCCTACAGTGAGTAGAGATTCATGAAAATTGTCCTAATAATTCTAAAATAATTTTTAAATACTCATCTTGAATATTTTCTATATTTGAAAACAGCATATTTTTCTCCTTTTATAAATGTAGCAATTAAATGAGTGATAATTCAGATTGTTTGAAATGATGAATTATAATGAGAAAATCCCAAAATATTTGAATTTTTGAATTAGCAATCAGAAACAGAAAAATTAAAATGTGACTAATTCTATTTGTGCCCCTCTCCACCCCCACCCCCTCAAAATTGAAATCGGTAGGAACAATTATGGTAAAACTGTTGACTTACAGATTCTGGTTTCTTTTCATCTTTCTAAGATAAGCTTTCTTCTCTTTGTGAAATATCTAGTTCTTATAATTACTTCCAGGTATTCTCTCAATAACTTACTTGTGTTCAATGAAGTGAAAGTTCTAAAACTAAACACTCAAAGTAGATGTTTACTTGACATGACAGGAGTTAAAATGATTTTTTGAATCAGTGTGCTGCTTGTTTATTCTTTATAGACTAATTGTTGCTGCTTCTTTGTTGTTGGTGCATTGAGGAATTTCAGACACACTGGCGGGATGATATGAAGCTATGAGGAAGGAAACTGGGAAAGGTTTAAGGCATGTTGATAAATGGTTAAGGGCAGACAGTTTTTTTGTTCTTTTTTTTTTTTTCTCATTTCTATTTGTTTTGCATCACTCTGAGTCCAGCATTGATTTGGCCTGGCATGGTCCAAGTTAAAAGATGGGAAGTCTCAAGCTATGGATCTTCCAATTCTAGACATAGTGAAGCATAATTCACAGCCACAACCAAGTGTATGTATTTTTATACAAACACATCCTAATTCATGCTTCTCACTAAGAAATACTGACTCATGTGTAATCTACATAATATTTGCTTAATTTACTCACATTGAGAATGAAAATAAGATGCATAGTTTATAACTTTAATTGCTGCTAAGTCCATTAGTTTTCAATTCTGGTTATATAACAGAATTCATTCAGAAACTTTGAAAGCATTCTGATGTGTGGATTACTAGGAACTAGGGTTTCTAAAAAGTTCCCCAAATGGGTCTAATATAGAACTAAGGTTGAGAAACACTGATCTAGACAAACTATTCACAATATAATTAATAATATACCATTTCTGTTTTTGTTCATCCTACTAAATAAGTTGGTTATGCATGTGTATAAGAATTTACATCTGTATTCCACATTAAATTAAATGGATGGCATATATAATATTTGGTCATGTTTCCTTAATCATAGTGTTTCATAACAGCTTATTATTTATTAATTAATACAATCCTTAGGAATTTAAAGAGAAGTATAATATATACTATCCATTTAATTTATCACTTGCATTTTCTGCTTCATTTTAAATTATTAGACATGAAGGATAATGGTAGCTGTTATTACAAATAGGTCTTAGATAAATAAAAAAAAACAAACACCAAAGAATTTAATTTCTTGTTTCTATAAAATATCAGGTGAACTTTCAGTTTAGTCAGGTGATATTACTCTATGTAGCCAAACATTCAACTCAAGATTTATGGTGGCTCTACTGTCTTCTACATGTAATTTCTAGATAGCTCTGAACTTCTTGGTACTCCATTTCTAAAAGTAAAAGTACTTGGAAAGACTATATCTCTGTCTGCAAAATGTGCTCAATAATTTCATTCCTATATCCTAGCTAGAATTAGTGACCATATCTAACTAAAATGCAGGAGGAAAAATCTCTATGCAACCAATAACGATATGAAATAACATTTTTTTGCCATGGTATGAGCTTGTGCTGCATCGTTCTTCCCATCAAGTACACCCTCATCCCTTCCCATGGAAGATAATCCATAGTTCTATCCAGATGGATACAGGATCTCTGCTGAGTCCTCTCAGTTCAGACCAGATGTGCATCCTCATGGGCTAAAAGACAAGTCTCTGCCTGTGACCCAACACATATACAAAAGCTCCTGTTGGAAAAGGGCAGTATACATGCAGTAGAACCTTCCATTCAGAAAAGAGAAGGAAGGAAGACACATAGTAGCCATTGGTAAATGTTAATAATTAGTATGTGTGTTGTATGCTTATTCATGTGGTGTATACACACCCCCTGAGAACTTTATTATTTTTCCTTCAGCATCTTATCCAACGTTATTGAGTTGATGTGGAATTAATGGGTATGATCCCAGAAGTTGGGCTATATCTAGTTATTAAAACTAGGCATAGGTCCTGATATAAATTACAGTGTCAAGAAATGTCATAAATAACAGTAATTTCAGTACGGGTAAAAGAAGCAAATTGGTAGCTAATGGGTGGTGGTGCAATTATTTTAGAGTAGAATCATTTTTATTATATTTTAATTAATAAAGATCATGGAGTAAAAATGCTCTAAATATTCCATCCTTACCTACCCTTTTAATCACAATCCATTTTTTCCAAAACTCTGCACAAAGTACCAAACTAGATTATATATATCTGTGATAGAATTTTTATACACTGCCAAAAATTACATTCTCATATCAAACTCATGTGCTGAATAAGGAATCTTAAAATAATATGAAAACATGAGCCAAAAAGAGTGTTCCCATTTCAAATACCACTCAAGTTGATGAATGACAGCTGAAATAAAGGTCTATAATGATAATTGGATATCTCATATCTGACTCTTAGTTTTATAGAAATAATCAAATATTTCAGAAATATTATTTTGATCTCATATTTATGAAAATAATGCTTGGGAGTTTTTCATAAAATATGTACCTAATTTAAAAATGAAATATGTATTCGAAGACTTAACTGCATTTAAATAGGAAAAAGAATTATCCTTTTTCCTTAAATTAAAATAAGAATCAATAATCTCTTATTTAAACAATAAATTTCCTCTGTTTAGCACCTATATTTTACTTTAAAATGAATGTTCAAATTCATATGGGAAATCAGCATAATACATTTTAAATGTATATTTATAATACTTTAGAGTTCCTGAATTTCAAATATAAATGTTTACTGTTGGTGTTTGTTTAAAAAGAATGAAATGTGAAGCTTCAAAAATGAACTGTGTGCTAAACAGTCTTATTTACTCTGTATCTATTATGATTTATTTTGTCTAGAATTCCCTCTGATTCTGTGGTCAACCATGTTTACAATATTATTTCATCTCCAAATACCAACTAATAAAAGTTGAAAATGGCTTGATTAAATTGAACTCTGAATGGATGGAATTTCCAGTATTATATAATGTGCTTAGTAATCAACTTGTACAATAGCCACACAGCAAAATCAATTCTGGTATCATTCTAATAATTTAGATAACCAAATTGGTTAACCTCAGAAAAATTGCATTATCTTAGAGGGTACTATTCCATTACACACTGAATTTCTGGTTTCTTAGAGAATTAATCAAAATCCTAATAAAAACAACATGAGAAAATTTTAATTTTAATAAAATATAAAAAACTTTTATAGATGAAAAAACTGTTTTGCAATTTGAAATTTTTCATTGCTATGTTCATTTTATTTCAAAACATACTAAACACATTAAGTATCCACTATGTTCCAAGTATTCTTCTAGGATCTGGAATATTAATGAACAAAAATAAATGGCCCTGCTTTGATGTTAGAATTTAGTAGCTGTGGGGCTGGAGCGGTGACTCAGGAGTTCTATGTGCTTGCATGACATGCATAAAGATGTGGGTTCAAACCCAAGCCCCACATACACAACGAAGTGTTGTAGCAATGAAATCCACAAGAAAAACTAAATAAAATTGATTCTTTCTCTATCTCTTTTTTTTTAATAAAGATAGACGGACAGTAAGAGAGAGAGACAGAGAGAATCAATTTTTATTGATTTTTTCACATGGCTTTCGTTGTTCTGACACTTAGTTGTGTACATGGTTGCTGGGATTTGAGCCTGTGTACTTGCGCATGCCAGGCAAGTGCCACCACAACCACCGAGCCACCAGTCCAGCCCACATCTCTCTCTCTTTTAAAAAAAGAATTAAGTAGTTGTAATCTAATAAACAGAAATATAATTGAAAATTTTGCTAACAGCTATGAAAGAATTTAAAATGAATATGGTGTTACTGAAATTTAATTGCGATCTGAGGGACAATGGGCAATTAGCCAAGTAAAGAAGGAGGTTAATGGCGTTTAAGTCCAAGGAAACTGACCAGTGGTAAAATGCCTTGCATTATAAAATCGTTTAATGATCTCAAAGGACTTAAGTAAGCAGGCATCACTGATTGAATTGAAAGAAGTTATTAAGTGATATCAAGGTGTAGAGATATGAAAGTCCACATAATGTTAGAGTTCTGGAGGTTATGATCATAACTTGTAATCCAGCCCAAAGCACTATAGGTGCTTATTAAAGGGTTTTCTTGCTTCATTTGTTCTTAAGATAAATTCTTACTTGATTTCTGTATTTTAGAGATCTTGGTAGCATTGGAAGGACGTAAGAAATAATAGTTTCACTATAAAAGGGAAAACCAGTTAAAAACAAAGATATTAGTTAGTATTGAATACAATAGACACAGACATGGTGGGATAGACTTAAGTGGTGACATGAAGACAGAGAGTGAACAGAACAACATACTGATGAAGCTTGGTAATGGATTGCAAAAGTGTACGTGATAGAGGCATAAAGCAAACTCCCAGACATCTGAGTTAAGCAACTGGGTCAATATCATTTACTGGCACAGGAAAAATGATTGTAGGTGATTTTGAAAAACTGGTTGATCAGGTCATATCACTTTTATGATGCATGTGAGGAATTCATGTGAGGAGATTTGTAAAATACTAGTCTGGCATTCAAAAGAGACACTGAGATTCCTCAGGATAGAAATGTTAGTTGAAGATATGTATACTAGGGCTCTCCAAAGAACAGAAGTAATAAGATGGAAAAATGAGTGGATGGATGGATAAATAGACAAAGTCATCCCATGGTACCCATGGGGAATTTGTTCCAGAACCTCTCACAGATACTGAAATCTGCATATGCTCAAATCCTTTATATAAAACATTATATTATTTGCATATAATCTGGTCACATCCTCCAGTGTGCTTTTAAGTCACTGATAGATTAATTATAATTCTAACACAATTAACTGATATATAAATAATTGCAATGATAAGGAAAAAAGTGACTACATATTTAGTAAAAACATAATCTTTAAAAATATTTTTGATCCATAGTGGGTTGGACCCATGAATGCAGAAATACGGAAAGTTGACTATGTATGAGAGGAGATTTGTACAGGAAACTGGATCACATGATTATGGAAGATGAGAAGTTCCATGGTAGCTATCTGAAGGCCTCAGAACTGGGAAAGCTGATGGCATAATTCTCACTCTGAAGCTAAAGATCTGAGAACCTAGGAAAAGTTGCTGCTGCAATCACAGGAATCCAAAGCCCACAGAACCTGGACTTCTGATGGCTAAGGAAATGAGAAAAGGGGTTTACCAGTTCTAGAAGAGAACAATGCACAAATTGGCCATGTCTCTGTCTTTTTGTTCCATCCAGGTCTCTGACCAATTGGTGCCTTCCTCACTGACAGAGGATATGGTCCCCTCAGATTGCTGACTCAAAAGTCAATCTCCTGCAGAAAAACTCTGTTATATTTCAATTTATTTCTAATATTTTTACTTTAAAGAGGGATTTTTCAATTCCAGGCATCTAGAAAATGCAAGCAGACAAGTCAGGATTGGAGTAAATATGCCCTTGGTGTACTTATTTCAAAGTGAAAAACTACTATAGTCATTTTATCAGAACCTAACTTTGCAGCAAGAGCACATTCTGACTACTGTGTTTAATTCTCATTGCTGTATTTATAGGAAGGACACGACTAAGATTGAAAAGGTCAGGTGAAATGACAGTAACTAATTCAGAAATGAGATGTCAAAAATTGGCATTATAAAGCAGAGATTAACCTATAAGCAATTCAAGTTGGTTTATATAGAGAAACATGCACATACACATAGGCACATACAGAAGCTAGTTAAAACAGTATTTGAATTAAATTGACAAGGTCAACAAAGGAATCAAATTATGGTAGCTGAAGGGTAAACTTTTGTAAAAAGGAAAAGTGAAGGTGAATTCTAAAATTAGAAAGTATTTTTATGCTTTAGAAAAATGTTTATGTTATATGCAGTACTATCGGGTTCCACTTACATAGAAAAAGGGGAATATTTACTTCATTAATATGAATTAAGAAAAAAAATTAATCATACAGTTAGTTTGCTAATTTCTTTTTCTGTATTTGTGATAATTACTGTTTTGAATACTTATGTATATTGCAATTTGGGCTTTTTTTAAAAAAAAGAACCCCCTTTGAAAAGAGATTTGTTAGAATATTGGCAAATATTTTCTAATGACACTTGAATCCATATTTAGAGAAAGAGCTGAAAATGAAGTCAAACTAGCATATAATTCAAAATGATTCATAGAATCATAAACAGCTATAGGACATTTTCTATGTACCAAGCTTTGTGCAATAACCTATCTCATTTTATTCCTATTCAGTTAGTATTATTATCATCTTCCTTTTATATATAACGAAATTGAGGCATGTGTAAATAAAACTCAGAATTACATGCTATTAAGTGTTGGATCTGATTTCTTGACCTGACCCATTTACTAAATTTTATGCCATATATTGAATTTTGATGGAACATTGAAAATCAATATAATCCAATGTCTAACCTAAATAATTAACTCACTAGACCAGAAATAACTTACAATGAAATAGAATCTTCTGGTGTCACCTCTCACATCCATGACATAAACCACTAATCAATAACTTAGCATAAAAATAAGTATTGGTAAAGTTACTAGACTCAGACCCAGAATTCACCTCTGCACAGAGCTCTACCACCAACAGGTGGAATACAGCCCGTGTCTTATCATTATTTTAATTGTGAGTATGAAGAATGACTACATATGTTCTATCTCAAGAGTCAAACATAATTCTTAGCACACTTGGAGTACTCATTAGCATTTCTACAGTCATTAAACTTGATGGTCATATATTAAACACATCTAACTAGTGTGCACGGTACATTGGCAATGAATATGCATTTAAAGTATGTTTCTGAAATTACTTATATAACAGGTAACTCTTCTCAACCACAAATTCAGATGTATCACATTTTCTGTGTTGTTTTTCTTATATCATTGTAAATCTGATTCTGAATTGGAATATTATTTTGTTGGAGGGTAAATTATTTAATCTTAAACATAATCTAGGGAATTTCCTAGTTTTATGTTCGAATCCCAAGATTTGGTCCAGTGGCAAGCGATGAGGAGACAGCTCAAGTTTTTGGTTGTATAAAATACCTGACGCGGCGCATCTGGGGATATCTTGTTTTGATCATGGTACTTACACAGTCCATGAGAATCTCAGATGAAGTTCATAGTCTGGATTTAGAATCTAACAACTCTAGATTCTGTTATCTTTCCACTTCTGCAGGATTCTGTAGTGGAAGACTCCCTTCTGGAATTCCCTGACCAGAACTTTCTTTCAAGTATTTTCATCCCTTTTCTGCACCTGCAGCACATAGAAAAGGTACCTTCCACTCGGAGTTGCCCAGAATGGTCTTCAGTAAGCTTCTCCATCAAAAAGAGAGCAAGTACCTTTGATTCCAAGCACATTTTTCTTATTTCCTTTGCTTAGTTTCCTATGAGGAGAAATCAAAAATGCCTGCTCGTCTTCTTGAGACTCTTTTCTCTACAAATCTATGATTAAACAATCACAGCATCAAAGTTTTGAAAGCTAGAGCTGAAAGATACAAAAAAAGAAAGGGCATTTGAATTGTAAATTACTCAAAACTTGGGGTAAAAAAGTCTGAATGGTTTGGATTATCGAATGTGACTATCATTGCTAACTAAACCCAGCAAATTAAGCTATATACTTTTCATTATTTCCTTCTTTTTTGTATTTCATGTACCTGAAAATAAATCTTTTTAAGTTTTAAAATATAAAATTGGTACACTTTAATGTGGTACCATTTAATGTTCAATATGTGTAAAAAGCTCATACTTGTTTTTATCTGTAGCTTAGTAATCACTGATAACCATTTTCACATCCTTCCTAAGCCTCTTACTGTCCCTGGCTCTGGTAACCATCATTCTATTCTCCATTTTCATAATATCAGCTTTTTTTTAAGATTCCACATATTTCTGAATTGTATTCCATTGTACACTTGCACCACATTTTCTTCATCCATTCCTTGACTGATGGGCATTAAGATTGTTCCTGCTTTTTTTGGCTATCATGAATATTGCTTCAAGGAACATGAAAGTGTACATATTCTTGTTAACATACTGATTTTATTTACTTTGGATATATACTTAATGATGGGATTCCTGAATTGTATGGTAGGCCTGTTTCTAAACTTTTTAGGAGACTCAATACTTTTTTCTTTTCTTTTCTTTCTTTCTTTCTTTCTTTCTTTCTTTCTTCCTTTCTTTCTTTCTTAGAGAAGAACAGTGAGAGAGAGAGAGAGAGAGAGAATCAATTTTTATTGAGTTTTTCACATGATTTTCATTGCTCTGACACATTATTGGGTATGTGGGTGCTGGGGTTTGTACCCGTGTACTCACGCATGCTGGGCAAGTACCTTAACCATCAAGCCACGGCTCCAGCCCCCAATACTGTTTTCTATAATGGCTCTATTAAGTTACATTCACACTGTTGTTATACAAAGAGTTCCCCTTTTCCCACATCCTTGCCAGCATGTGTAATCTTTATGCTTTTTTAATAGTAATTGTTCTTATTAGGCAGTGTGGTATCCTTCGGTTTAGATTTGCATTTCCAAAATGACTAGTGATGTTCAAAATTTTTCAAATGCCCACTAGCCACTTGTATGTCTTCTTTTGAGAAATGTCTGTTTAGGTCTACTGTAAATATTTTCTCTACTTCTGTGGATTATCTCTGCAGTCTGTTAATTATTTCCTTTGTTTTAATTATGTTTTTTGCTTACTGGAATCCCGTTTATCAATCTTTGCTTTTGCTTCCTATTATTTTGGTATCTTATCACTTGCCCATTCCTATGTACTAAAGCATCTTTCTTATTTTTTTCCTAATAGTTTCATGTCTTACATTTAAGTCTTCAATCCATTTTAACTTTTGTAACTAGTGAGAGATATGCTATTAGTTTCATTTTTCTGCATGTGGAAATTCTTTTTTCCAAACACCACTTGTTGAAAAGACTCTCCTTTGTCTAATGTAGGTTCTAAGCTTCTTTACTGAAAATCAGTTGGCTGTAAAAACAACTAGGCTTTCTATTCTTTTACATTGGTCTACATATCTTTTTTTAATGCCAATACCATACTTTTTAAATTTACTATAGCTTTGAGGTATGTTTAAAGTCAGGTAGCATAATGCCTTCTGCTTTCTTTTTTTTATTCAAAACTTTTACTTTCCAGAGATTTTTGTGGTCCACATAAACTTTAGAATTGTTTTTTTTCTCATTCTGTGAACTCCATTGTTATTTTTTAATTGTTTATTAAGGAATTGACTTACTGTACAATAATAAATACATATAAAGTAATAATATAATATGCATTTGTTCTTAAATCAGAATCAACCCCATAGAACTCTCATGCCAGTCTCTGGATTCTTCTACATTTCATCCCTACAAGTGATATAAATGCTTAGATTATGAATCTTTTGGAATTAAGTGGTTGCATAAGTATTACTTGGATTGTCAGGGGGTAAAGAGTATGCTACATTGTTGATTGTTTAGCTATATGCCTCCCATTCTTTCCTTCCTCACCCTCTCCCCACCTATCAGCATCTATGGTTGCCCCAGGTTATGTGTTGTTTTGCCTTTGCTGGGTATATCACATGAGTTTGACTAACTTTCACCCATGCCTGGGGTTAGCTCCAGCCTGCAGATATGAGTGAAAATATTTGACCCTTAACTCTCTGGGTTTGGCTAACTTCGCTCAGCATGATTTCTTCCATTGCCATCCATTTACAACTTCAAGGGCTGCCATATCATTGATTCTAATTGCTGAATATATATATATATATATATATATATATATATATATATATATATGTGTGTGTGTGTGTGTGTGTGTGTGTGTGTGTATGTATATATATATGTGTGTATATATATATATATCCTCACAGTTTTTGGATCCATTCATCTAGTGAGGGGGATCTAGATTGGTTCCGTAATTCGCCTATTGTAAATTGAGCTCTTATGAACATAGATTTTGCTGTGTCACTGTAATGTGCTGCTTCTAACTCCTTTGGGATAGCTGGACAGTATGGTGGATCCATCCTTAATATTTGAGGGTTCTTCACACAGCTTTCTAGAGCAGTTGTACCAATCTGCAGTTCCACCAACAGTGTGCTAGTGTTCCTATCTCCCTATAACCACTCCAGCATCTGCTATTGTGTATAATCTTCATCTTTGCCAATCTGACTGATTGGAGTGAGGTGAAATCCTTTTTTTTTTTTTTAAGACAGAGGGACAGTGATTCAGAGAGAGAGAGAGGGAGAGAGAGAGAAACAATTTTTAATTATTTCTTTATACAGCTTCCTTTGCTCTGAGACTTCCTTGTGTACGGGTGCTGGGGTTTGATCTCACATACTTGTGCATGCCAGGCAAGTGCTGTACCCACTGAGCCATCACTCCAGCACCTGATGAAATCTTAATGTGGTTTTGATTTGCATTTCTGTGATTACTAGTGATTTAGAACACTTTCTCATGTATTCATTGGCTTGCTCGATTTCCTCTGTTGAGAAGTTTCTGTTTAGCTCCTTGGCACATTTATTGATTGAATTGTATGAGTTTCTTATCAAGTTTTTTGAGTTCTTTTTAAATTCTGGATATTAATCCTTTGTCAGAGGAATCACAGGCCTTGGTTATCTTCCATTCTGCAGGTTGTCTCTTGACAATTTTGACCAATTCTTAGGCTGAGCAGAGGCTTTTTAGGTTAATGGTATCCCACTCATTGATATTTGACTTTAATTCTTATGCTTTAGGAGTCTTCTTAAGAAAGTCTTTGCCTACTCCCAAATGCTGGAGTGTTGGTCCTAATTTTTCTTCTAGCATTTGTACGGTAGCTGGATTAATTCCTAATCCCTTGATCCTTTTTTATTTAGTTTTTGTGCAAGGTGAGAGATAAGGATCTAATTACAACTTCCTCCAAATGCCTGTCCAGTTTGTCCATCACCATTTGTTGAATAGGCTGACTTTCCTCCATGTTATATTTTGACTCCATTTGTCAAATAAAGATCAGATGGTTAAAGATATGTGGGTTTGTCTTAGATTCTTGTATTTTATTCCATTGATCTTCATTCCTATTTTGATATCCGTACCATGCTGGTTTTGTTACTACAACTCTATAATATAGTTTTAGATCTGGTATTGTGAATCCATCTGTTTCATCTTTCTTGCTTTTTTCTTTTTTAAAAAAAGGGAGAGGGAGGGGGAGAGAGAGAGAGAGAGAGAGAGAAAGAGAGAAATGATTCTTTATTTAGTTTTTCATGCAGCTTTCGTTGCTCCAAGACTTCACTGGGTATGTGGTGCTGGGGTTTGAACTCACATACTCACGCATGCCAGCAAGCACTGTAACCATCAAGCCACCACTCCAGCCCCTCATCTTTCTTGCTTAGTAATGTTTTAACTATTCTGGATTTCTTGTTGTTCTAAATGAATTTGAGAATTGCTTTATTTATATGTATAAAGAATGACATTGGGATCTTGATTAGGATTGCATTGAATCTGTATAGTGCTTTGGTGGAATGGCCATTTTAATTATATTAATTTTGCATAACCAAGAGCATGGAACATCTTTCTATCTTCTCAGGTATTCTTTGATTTTTTTTCAATGTTTGATGATTTTCATTATAGAGGACTTTTACTTCTCTTGTTAGATTAATTCCCAAGTATTTTATTCTTTTTGAGAATATTGTGAATGGGAACAATATCCTGATTTCTACTTCTGCCTTATATATTGTTAGTGTAAACAGAAGCTATTGATATATGGGTATTGATCTGGTAGCCTGCCACTTTGCTAAATTGGTTTATAAGCTCAAGCAGTTTTCTGGTGGGTTTGGATCTACAATATAGGATCATGTCATCAGCAAAATGGGATAGTTTGACTTCCTCTGTTCCTAGTTTTATCCCTTTGATTTCCTTCTTTTGCCTGATTGCTCTGGCTAGGATCTCAAGAACTATTTTGAGTAAAAGCCATTTGAGTGGACAGCCTTTTCTTGTACCCAAATTTAGTGGAAATGGTTTCAGCTTTTCTCCATTTACTACTGTTCTAGCTAAGGGTTTGTCATATATAGTCTTTACATAGTTAAGATAATTTCCTTTGATTCCTACCTTCTCAAGAGTTTTGAGCATAAATAGGTGCTGGATTTTATCAAAGGCCTTTTCTGCATCAATTGAGATGGTCATATAGTTTCTGTCCTTAATTCTTTTTAAGTGATGAATCACATTTATTGATTTGCGTATATTAAATCAGCCTTGCATACCTGGAATGAAGCCCACTTGATCATGATGAATTATCTTCTTTATGTGTTTTTTTAACCTTTGCTCTTCTTGATGTGTTTGCTAGAACCTTATTAAGGATTTTTGCATTGATGTTCATCAGACATATTGGTCTATAGTTTTGTTTTATGTTGTGTCTTTGTTAGGCTTTGGTATCAGAGTTATGATTGCCTCATAAAAAGGGTTTGGGAGAATTCCTTCCTTTTCAATTTCTTGGAATAGCTTAATAAGAAGAGGTGATAGCACCACCTCATAGGTGTGGTAAAACTCAGAAGAGAGTCCATCAGGCCCTGAGCTTTCCTTCTTTGGAAGGCTTTTAATTGCTATATGGATTTAAGTGCCTGTTATTGGGATGTTTAGGGTTTCAGTATCATCCTGCATCAATTTTTGGGATGTTGTATGTGTTTAGAAATTTGTCCATGTCCTCCAGATTATCTAATGTACAGGAGTGTAGTTTTTCAAAATGCGTTTTTATAATTCATTGGATTTCTGTGGGGTCAGTGGTGATTACTCCCTTTCACTGGTGATTTTGTTGATTAGCTTCATTTACCTCCTTCTTTTAGTGAGATTGGCTAGGGGTCTATCAATTTCATTTATTTTTTTTGAAGAACCATCTCTTTGTTTTGTAGATTCTTTTTATTGTTTTCTTGTTCTCAATTTCATTGATATCAGTTCTGATCTTAATTATTCCCTGTCTTCTGTTGGGTTAGGGATTACATTGTTCTTCCTTTTGTAGGCATTTGAGGTGGATCATAAGCTTTTTTATTTGAGATCTCTCCCCATTTTTAATGTAGGCACTTGGTACTATAAATTTTCCCTTTAAGAATGCTTTCATACTGTCTGAGAGGTTTTGATGTGCTGTGTCTTCATTCTCATTCTCTTCCAAGAATTTCTTGATTTCTGCCTTCATGTCTTCTTGGATACATTCTTCATTTAATATGGTGTTATTCAATCTCCATGTATATGGTGTTTCCTGTTATAATTTTTGCTATTGCTAGGGTCATGGCATCATGGTCTGATAGGATACATGGAATAATATCTACCTTTTTATATTTGGTGAGATTTCCTTTGTGAACTAGAATATGATTTATTTTGGATAAGGTTCCATGTGCTGTTGAGAAGATATGTTCAGCCAATTTGGGTGTAATATTCTATAGATGTCTGTTAAGTTCATTTGTTTATGTAGTTATTTAGGTTGGTGATCTCTTTGTTGTTTTATTTTTCTTTGATGATCTGTCTCTTGGTGATAGAGGAGTGTTGAAATCTCCCAATGTTATTGTGCTGTGGTCCACAAGTGGTTTTATGTCATGGAGTAATTTATTCACATAGTTGGGAGCACTGGTGTTTAGAGAGTGTATATTTACTATGGTTATATATTCCTGTTATATTGTTCCCTTTACTAGGATGCAGTGGCCTTTTTTTTATCTCTTCTGAATAGTTAATGTTTGAAATTCATTTTGTTGGATATAAGTATTGCAACACAAGCTTGCTTTCTTGGTCCATATGCATGGTAGATTTTTCCCCATCCTTTCACCCTCAACTTGTGGATATCATTGGCTGTAAGGTGGATGTCTTGTAAGCAACACATTGTTGAATGTTGTTTTTTGATCCAATTTGCTGATCCATGTCTTTTGATTGGTGCATTGAAACCATTCACTATCAGTGTTAGAATAGTTGTGGTTCATAGTCATCATGTTTTGTTAGTAATTTCTATGCTGTCTTGGTTGTCTATTGATAGTGTGTACCTTTTTGAATTTCCTTTTTGTGGGTTTTGAGAAGTGTTTGCTTGTTCTATCTGGAGTTTATCTTTGAGGATTATTTGTAATGATAGTTTTCTGTTCATAAGTGCTGCACGTTTGATCTTATCATAAAAAGGTCTTATTTCCCCATCAACTTTGACTCTGAGTTTTGCTGTGTATAGTATTCTTGGCTGAATGTTGTAGTCATTCAGACTGAACTATCTCCTTCCAGGATCTTCTTGCTCCAGAGTCTGACCTTAAAAGTCAGAAGAAATCCTTACTGGCTTGAATCAGAGTGTGATTTGGTATTCCTCCTTGCAGATTTTAGTATTCTTTCCTTGATTTCTCTATTGTACATTTTGAATATGATGTGTCTTGGTGTACTTCTCATTTGATTAGGCCTATTGGGTTTCCTATAAGCTTCCTGGATGAGCATATCTGACTCTATTTTTATATGGGAAAATTTTCTTTAACTGTGTGTGTGTTGGTGATTTTTTTTTTTGCAATCCATGTGTTCAATCTTGCTAGCCTGTCCTCATTGTCAGAAGACCTTTCTTCAAGAGTTGAGATTTTCTTTTGTATAGAAATTAGTCTATTATTAAATTCTTTCATGATTCCTTTGATGTCAGTGACTGCAGAATTTAGCTCTGTTACTTCCTTTTTGAGTATGTGTATTTCTTTGATAATAGATTTTCATCTCTTGAGTTTTCTTGCTTAGTCCTTTCATTAAATATGTTTGTAGTTCTTTGTTCTTTCCAGTTATCACATTATCGATAATTTGTTCTAGATTTTCATCACTGTCCATGACCATGGGCTCCTTGCTAGGGGAGTTGTAGATTTGAGGAGTACCCCTTCTAGCTTGATTCTTTATTTTTGAAAAGCTTCTTCTGGATCTTTGAATTAAGGTTACCTGTGTGGAAGTAAGACAAATCCCTGGGTTATTCTTCCTTACAGGTCAAGGATTGGGTCAGACACCACCTCACTGATGACCACCACCTTCTTCCAGAAAGCTCTTTCTACCTGGAGCCTTGTTTTGTTGCACCTTTTGAATCTAGTTTCCAGGACTTGGATTTGGCACATGGTGGAGTTGCTGGTCAGCCTACTGTATTGTTTAAGCTAAGTAGTAGGTGTGCACCACTGGGGTTTGGGGTAGGCCAGAATGGACCTACCTTTGTGCTGCACTGGGACCTGGGATCCTTGGTGGTGAGATGGGCCCAATATATCTGGACCTGGATGCATGTGTCTGGTGTGGGGTCCTTGGGGTTGTCTGGTTTGCCTGCTGGGGTGGGGCCAGAGTCCTAGGCATGCACAAATGTGGGGTGGTTTCTGTGCACTGACTTCTTCTCGCTCTTTAAAATGAAGTGAATTCTTGGCCTGACACCTTTATCTTTTTTTTTTTATCTTTGGCTTTTTGCTTTTGGATTGGGTGTTTTGTCCCATTGCTTACTTGGGTTGGGGTATTGTCAGGAAAGTTGAGATCAGAAGCAAAATCCCAAATCTATGAACTCTTAGTCACTTAAGATATCCAGATCCTCATGATCTAATAGAATATCATCAATATGAACAACCAATGCATAAACTAAATGGTATTAAATTGGTTATTTAGTACCAAATATATCTATTTCAATATTAAATTCCACCTATGAAACAATTGGTATTCTTAGCCATTACTTTCAACCACAATACTATTTAACCATCACCTATTTCAGGCTTCAAAGCATACAATAGTTGTGGAGTTTTGCAATCACAATGGTAATGGTTACACAACATCAATGTTGGGGGATGAAATGGTATAAACTAATTAGAAGCTTGAGAGAGAAGGGAATGTAAGAGGAGGTTAAAGAGGAGGTTATAATATCCAAGTGTGAACAGAGAGAAAGTAGAGGAGGTAAAGGATTTGCTGGGAGGAAATGTAAAACACTAGAGGGAGAAGAGGCAGAGTTAACAAAGTAGAGGAAGCGTGAAAAAGATATTAATAGAATTTGAGTGATATCATAAGAAAGGGTAGAAGCAAGTACAAGAAAATTTTGCAACTGGGGCACAATACAATTCGAATATTAAATGTGCTGATCAAAATCCCAACCCTCAGCAGGAAGGACAAGGATAAACATTGATATTGAAGAAAATGCTCAGGATTGAAGGGAATATAGACAAAAGAAAGAAAAGGGGAAAAGAGAAGAAAAAAACAGGAAAATGAAAAACTGAAAAAAACTGACAAAGTAAAACAAAACAAATAACAACAATAAAAATAGTAGGTATGTTTATATGTCTATGAACCAATAAACTTCTCCAGATGGCACACAAATATACATCAAAAACAGGAAAAAATTTCTTCATCTTTATTTATTTTCTTAATGAGAAATTGGAACTGTGTTCATTGAGGTCATCTCTGTACATATTGGGAGCATATGTTCACTTTTTTGCCTTAGTTTTGTTAGCAGGGTCTCGCAGTCTGGAATTATGTGATCTCAAGTAGAAAACTGGGTGTCTAATTCATACTCCTGGGCTTTCTGGATGGAGACTTCACTGAAGAGATCAAATTATGACTGCCATGAGGGCTGGCCATCACCAGTCTCCCTTGGGCTCTGAAACTCAGCAGTCTTTCAGATATGAGAACAGGGTCTCAAATGCTCATCAGAGCTCCTCTGCTGGTAACACTCACATTACCAACAGGTTTTCAGAGCTCAAGCTGTGGTCTCTCTGTCCCTGCTTAGCTTATTATGTGTGCCTTCCATCTGGGGGTGGGAGTGGACAGGACTGAGCAAGGCTCCCCTGCACTCCACTAACCCAAATCCCTCTGAGCTAAAAGAAGAACGGGCCTCCTCCAGGTTCAGCCTCTGAACTGTGGCTGGCTCCTGGCAGAATTGCGAAATGACCTGTTCAGAACTGCTGACTCCCTCGTGCTGGACAGTCTGTTCAAAAAGACTCCTGATTCTCCTCCCTTGCAGGAAGCTGAGACACTGTTCTTTCTTCAGTGAAGGTGCAGTAGGGGTATCTTTTTTATTGAAAAATTTATTATTGAACACCCATACAAGTTTTTAACAAAATAATATAAAATGTGTATGTATTCTGGATACTAGATTTACCCCCAGGAGTGCCCCCCCAATTACCCACCCTTATCCCTCCCTTCCCCTTCCCACAATATCTCTAAAAAAGTATTAGGCTGTATAACATTACACCTTATCTGGATTTAACAC